>CAUYQG010068410.1:0-24624 GCA_963574415.1 Tarsius wallacei
GCCTCAGCCTTCCAAGTAGCTGGAACTACAGGCGCGCGCTACCACACCCGGCTAATTTTTTGATTTATTGTAGAGATGAGGTCTCACCAAGTTGCCCAGGCGGGTCTCGAACCCGCGGGCTCGGGCAATCCACTCACCTCAGCCTCCCAAGGCGCAGGATTACAGGCTGAGCCACTAAGCCCAGCTCATTATGGATTTTCAATCTGTATTTTACAATGTTAACAATATACATCTTCCCTCCCCCCTCCTCTCCTCTCCCAAATGTAACTATTCCCAAAATAGATTTGGTTTTACTAAAAGTAGATATGATGTTGCCTGAAAATGAATTTTTTAAAAATTTATATGCATTTACTGCTGTATAAATAATTTAAGTACATAATAAAAGACGATGAGTATATACATTAAATCTAGACTATAAACATGAAAAGGATGAGAAGATAGCCTTTTTAAAAAAGGCTCTTTCCCCAGGATGAATGAAAAATCCAACCCAAACTTCTGTACCAAGTATTTTTTTTGGGGGGGTGGGGGTGGGGTGTTGGAATCCAGATTTTTATAGCAAAGTTAAATCTTACCAGAAAACCAAAGTACTAGAGTAGCATGGATAATACCAATCATAGTAAAAACAGCAATGTTCTTCTGTTATATGAGGAAAAATGTAGACTTAAAAAATTTTTATTTTTGAAGCAAGATTTGTTGGCATATAATTAGTAATCTAAAAGTAACTGAAGTGGGAATCTTTCCGAAACCTTTCTTTTACTTACAATATAGATGAAGAGAGGGCCAAATTTAAAACAAACAAATAGCAAAAAACAACGAAAAAAACCCCAACTATCAATTCTGTAGTACCAAGCTAGTACACCTTTAAAATACAAATCAGCAGTTTCTTTCACCCATGCCAGCTCTGCATGTTTCCCTTTCTTTTCTCCCTTCTTTCTCTAATAAACTTTGCAAAAAAATAATAAACTACAAATCAACCAAAAATGTAACTAACTCAACTACAACAAAACAGGGTTTAGTTATGCTTTCAACCTACTAAAACGACAGATTTATTTGAAATACAAATACCTTTGCCTAAAGGTCTAGGTTTTTAATATTACTCAAGACTTACTATATATAAGTGATTCCTGACCCCACCAACTTCCAAAAAACAAATATCCAGATGAACAAAAAACAAGCAAAAAAACAAAACAAAACAAAAAACCCCCACACACAAAAGGCAAAAGCCATCCCTCTAGACCCTTGGTACCTTTGGATTCAAATCAAAAAAGCTGTAGTACTTGAATCGGAGCAGCAGGGCCTCGTTTTCCTTCACGTCTTGCTCCATGAGAGACCTCGAGGAATCAAGCCATCTGGACATGGTAACAAGGACAGTAGGACAAAGCGAGATGGAGTGAGTGAACCCTTTCTACCTCTGGTTGGATAAAGGAACTTAACTTCACCTGCATCTTGAAACTTACCCTTGGTTGATTTTTGCTTTATCAAGAAGGGCTTGAGGCTTGAACATTTTTGCCAGGATTTCTGGTGATGTGATTGGTTGACTGACAGCAAGTATACCAGGATTGCCTTCGGACAGAGCACTGTCACCAAACCAAGCAGAAGTTGGCGACAAGGGGCTTCCATCATGAGCGTCGTAAGTGGGGGTCATTGTTTTACTATAAAGTCCTGGGCTTGAATATATACTTCCTAATAAGTAACATGAAAAGCAGGTAGTAAGCATGAGGTACAGAATCTTAGTTTTCAACAATAACACACACCATGATATAAAGCACATTGCGAACACAAGTTTCATTCTGAAAGAAAAGCTTAGTATATTATTTTACCTCTCTTGAAAACATGTGCAATTAACTTCACTTGTACAACATCAAGCACATGTAATACAAAGCCTTAAGAAAACAATTAAGTTTACAAAAATTCTGGAGAAAAAAATCAGCTCAAGAGAACTGGAAAATAAGGATCTTGCGAAAGCAGATAGTCAAGCACGTTCTATGTTTAACCTGCGGCAAGGCTCACCTTTCACAGGGCCAATGTAAAGAACATCAGTGCCTACAGGAAAGGAAAGAAAGGAATTCAGAAGGTAAAGGAAGAAGACAACAGAGGACAGGAACAAAGGAATGAAAAGAACACAGGATAAAGAAAAAACAGGTTTTTCCTAATTGTGAATCATAAATTCAAGTACATATTTCAAGTGAATTTCAGAGTCAAGAACCTCACAAGCTACAACCTAACTAAAACACATTTATTGTCCAAATGAAAATAACGAAGCTGCATTCTAGTCAAGTATTATGTGACGAACACACCTGCGGCATTAACCACCATTTGAATTCCACACCCTGTTTAATAACGCAATGTCATTAAATATATTCTCATACACAGAACAAGTTTATGTCAATGTTTTCTCAGTGAATAACTAAACTGATTTCAACACATTTACAAATAATGCATTAAGGCAAAAAGGTAAACCGTTGCCCTAGAAAGAGGCTAACAAAGATACATTTTATAGTTAAACCTCTGAAGGCAAGGACATTGCCTTATCTACTGATGTCTCAATATTATAGGGCTAGGCATGTCGCAGAGGCTACATAAATGCATTTTTTAAAAAAATCAGTCAAATGATGATGTAACTTTCTTCATCTAAGCTACACAAATTGAGATTAGACCTAAAATATTTTATTTAATTAATTTATTTTTGAGTAAGGGTCTCACTCTGTCTGTCACCCAGGCAACTTCCACTGGAGGGCAGTGGCATGGTCATGGCTCACTGCAGCCTCAAACTCCTGGGTTCAAGTGATCCTCCCAACTTAGCCTCCCGAGTAGCTGGGACTACAGGCGCACCACTACGCCTGGCTATTTTTAAAAATTTTTTTCAGAGATGAGGGGTCAGGCTGATCATGAACTCCCTGGGTACAAGCAATCCACCTGCCTTGGGTTCCCAAAGTGTTGGGATTACAGATGTGAGCCACTGCACCCGGCCAGATTTAAGACATTTTAAAAAGTTCATAATGACATTAAATAGAAGTAGCTCCCCTCCAAGTCGTAACTCAAACATTTCGTCCTGTAGTCATAATTTTTAAAAAGAAAATGTGTAATGGGTATAACATTGTTAAGAGATGATGAAAAGAAAATGGCTTTTCCATTCCCCAATTTAGGAATATGCTGAGGAGTAGCTTTCCTTTCCTCCCTTTAACTTCCCCCCCCCCCATGCCAGGACAATCAATTACCTGTGAAAAAGTGGTGATAAAGCTAGAGACTTTTGTCATTGTCATGACCTAGTCTAGAAAGAAAAGGCAAAGTAATCAATTTTTTAAAGCTAAAAATGTGATCTCTTGCTAGCCACAGGCTACCTGATTTTATGTCTCTGACATGACATCTAACATTAGTACTAAAAAGTCTGTAAAATATGAACACTGTTACCCTTGAACACAAAGCAAAGTTGTGAACACTCCTTTCTTAGTGTTTAAAAACCAAGGTATAGTAAGTCCCCAGGCTTTGTTTAAAAGATGGAATTTTAAACTAGACGAGTACTTATCCAACTTACAGTTGTATGACACCTTTGTTAAAGGATTACCTGAGTTCCCTCACTTATTGAAAGAGCCAAAAATATTACTCCAGTTCAGATGGGCAAATAATAATCTTGCTATAAAGCATACACACGCAAATAAAGTGTGAAAAA
Organism: Tarsius wallacei; assembly: GCA_963574415.1. Taxonomy (NCBI): domain Eukaryota; kingdom Metazoa; phylum Chordata; class Mammalia; order Primates; family Tarsiidae; genus Tarsius; species Tarsius wallacei. The sequence goes on from CAUYQG010068410.1 coordinate 3,671, forward strand.
AATTAACTTCTAGGCAAAATCTTATCATTGTTTATTTCAAAGATTAATCAAGTAAATATTTTAACTGAGAATGTTAGAATACTGAAAGTTTGTTCCTAGTATGATGAACTATTCAAAATTGAGTGATGATAGAAGCAGCAATTTTCTTTATAAAGTTTCTAATATAGAAAACATGTTTCCCCTAAATCACACACTTAATAGAATCGGCCACCCACCCGAACCTTCCCCCCCCCAACCTCCTCTAGTTTGTACGTTCTTCATGTCACATTTTATCACTCCAGTGTTCCTATTTGGACACTACATGACAATAACTCAACTGGTGTTCCCAACGACTCTATTATTTTCATTTTAGAGGAGGAAACTGAGGCAAAACAAGGTTAAAAAACGTGTCGAAGGTCAAGAGAGAGTAAGGTGCAGAGTCAGGCGATAAGTCAGCCAGTGTGGCTGCTGCTATGTACACAGCCTCTGTGGGCTATGCCTAATTTAGCTCTTCTCAGTGGGGATGCACCTATTTAGTAAGTTTAGAATTTTGTTACTAATGTCACTACTGCAAACAATTTTTCAGTGAACATTTGTGTGGTTATTTCCCAATTCTAGCAGCATTGTTGGGTCAGAGGGCATGGGTATTTACATTTTTTAGTCTCAGTGCAGAGAGAATCCCAACTAGCTTATTTTCCTGACCCCCTGGTTTAAAACATATAAAGTAGAAGACCAATAAAGAGCATGCTGAAGTAGCAGATTGAGTCAGCAAGAAAATCTGAGCAACATGGAAAGATGACTTAATAAAGAGTTTAAAAGCACTGCCGTCTGAGTCCAACTACTATAGGCATTTAAAACCCCATGTAACTGACTAGCTCCTGAGACTGTTGCTCTCTCTCTCTCTATATGTACATATATATATATATGTGTGTGTGTGTATATATATATATACATATATATATATTTTTTTTTTAAGTTAGAGTCTTATTTCGTCGTCCAGGCTGAAGTGCAATAGCCCGGCTAATTTTTTTATTTATTGTAGAGACAAAGTCTTGCCAAGTTGCCCAGGCTGGTCTTGAACCCATGGGCTGGGATTACAGGCTTGAGCCATCGCGCCCAGCCAGCTATATTTTAACACAGTAAATTTTGCCTCATAACTCAGTTATTACAAATTGTATTATTATATATTTTTTAAAAATACTAAAATATTTAATGTATTTTAGAAAGTTTTTCATCAAGATACCTACCTTATACCACTTTATTAAAAAGATTTTTATGCTGGGTTCGGTGGCTCACCGGTAATCCCGCGCCTTGGGAGGCTGACGTGAGTGGATTGCCTGAGCCCGTGGGTTCGAGACCCGCCTGGGTGAGACCTCATCTCTACAATAAATCAAAAAAGTTAGCAGGGTGTGGTGGCACACACCTGTAGTTCCAGCTACTTGGAAGACTGAGGTGGAAGGACCACCGGAGCCCAGCAGGTCGAGGCTGCGGTGGCCAGGAGCGGCCACTGCACTCCAGTCTGGACGACAGAGTGAGACTCCAACTCAAAAAAAAAAAAAAAAAAAAGATTTTTATAATTTTTTTTATTTGTGGAGAACATTTCCCTAAGTAAGTCTAAAAACCTAGAACTATAAAGTAAATGACTAACAGATGTACAACTTACGTAAAAATGTAAAACTTAATATGGTTTAAAAACAAAAGGCCCAAAACAAAAAACCTGTATAGAGGGGGAAATGTTTAACATATTAAAAGATTAATACCTCTAAAAACAACAAAAAAGCAAAGCCTATCATTTGAAAATTAATAGTAAAGGAATGGCTAATAATCTATAAAATAGTATTCAACTACACTAGTGTTTATCAGAGAAATATAAAATAAAGTAACTCTGAGATACGATTTACTGTCAAACTGGCATGAACTAACAGATTTACAATATTCAATATTGACAGAATGTAGGAAAAGAAAGAGGCATTTTCATATACCATTGATGGAAGTGTAAACCACAGAAACTTTCTGGAGTGTGTGTGTGTATAAAATAGAGGCCCCCCAAAAACCTGGAATTTATTTATAAAAAATTGTATATTTATTCTTACAAGTTTAAACTTCAGTCACCTCCAAAGCACTCTCTGTTTGATGCAATGTACCTATTCAGATGCTTTTTCCCCAGCTTGAAACAGTTTTTGAACTCATTAATTTTGATGCCTTTTAGTACTTCTGCCATTTTTTGTTGCACCTCTTCCACATCAGCAAAATGTTTCCCTTTGAGGACTTTTTTCATCCAGGGAAACAAAAAAGGTTAAGATCTGGTGAATAGGGAGGAAGAAGCCGGGTGGAGGCCATTTTTGGTCAAAAACTGCTGAACTCTCAGTGCGGTGTGGGCAGATTTGCTCATAAATCACCCATCATGAAATGGGCAACCGCATTTAAAGAATCTCCACACAAAAAAATTCACTGAAGCCAAGCATAGCCTCTCTCAATGCTAGCTGGTACAGGGATGCCAAAGGCTTCCTAGAATACTCACCTTGCAGGGGAACCCTCCAAAAGATAATTTCAGGTTTTTGGGGAGTGTCCCCTCAAATAGGTAAGATAGATTAAGAAGGAAAGAAAATAAGAGAAGGGAGGAAGGAAGGAAAATGTTTCAGCAAACATTCCTATTAGAATTCCCCAAATACTTAAATATTGTAATGGGAGCGATAATGTTGCATACAGAGACAGGAGTGCTGGAGCCAGACAGCCCCCGATGAGAAATGAATTCCAGCTCTGCTTCCTGTTAGCTTTGGGACCTTTAGCAAATCACTGAACCCTCGTAGGGTTCCCTCCTCAGAAGTGGAGATACCACCAAAACGGCAAGTGTTTTGTGAGGATCAAGTGAAGGACTATGAATTAAATAACAGTCATCATTTACTGAACATATGTATATTTATTGACCACAGAGGGGGAAAAAGCCTGACGTTATATGTGTATTTTCATCTTCTACTTATATATTTGTCCTGTTTATCTCAACCACATACAGCTACTCTTCAACCATTATAAACCATACAACCAAGAGGAAAAAAAACAAACCACAGGGCTGTTTACGATTTTGGTTTTGCGACCTACTTTCCTACCAAACAGAAGTATCTTTACAATATGGATTAGTAATTCATATGAGATGTAATTTCTAAAACAAGAAATATTAGCAGGTAGTACAATCTAAATTATCATTATTATTTTGAGTCAGGGTCTCACTCTATTGCCCAGGCTAGAATACAGTGGCACAATCATGGCTCATCGCAGCCTCGCCCTCCTGGGTTCATGCAACCTCAACCTCCTAAATTACTATTTCTTAATCAAGGTAGCCATAAAGCGTAAGAATTTCATGAAAAGACTGATGTTAACTCAATCGCCATTATTCATTAGCTTAAGTTAAATACTAACCAGCTTTCCTACATTTTGTCATTATCACCCAAGTTGAAGAGACTAGAAGCAACATTTAGTAAGAATGAACTATTACGGCATTAGCCTAAGCTTCCAATTCTACTAGTAGCTTCTTGTCCATCTTTTCGGGTAAAATATAAAATGAGAATTTTCTTCTGTTTTTCATACTCACAGAGTTTGCTTCTAGCCATTTCTGGATAACGTAAAAATGTTAAGACTTCCTGCTTGTTAGTTTCTATGCATTCTGGTCTTTACCTTTGGTTTCTGGGCACCAACACCTCCAGCTTCCCACATTCTAACTCTCCAAGACTTAGAAGAACATTCTGTGTTCAAGGTTCTAATTGGGATATAAGACTATTCTGATTGTCACTACATATGTAGTGTGTAAGGATTTCTTAGGAAATTTAAATTTTAACTAATTCTCTCTTTTTTTAAAGGCAAACAAGGCTGCAAAAATTTAGAAAAAAATAGCTTGGGCATCTCTGACCACTGACACACTTGCTGAAGTTAAGGGTCTCTGTGGACTCATTAAGAGTCTAGGGGAAGTGGAGGGATGCAGTGTGATGTAATGGTCAGAGCTTGAGCTTTGGAGCAGGGCAGACCTGGGCTCAGAGCTCAGCTCTACTATTTTCTAGGTATTTGCTCATAGGCAAGTGATTGAGCCATTCTGAGCTTTTCTTATGCTATCTATTTTCCAGAATTGTTCAATTAATTAATATGTTTTATTAGTACAAATTTATTACACGTAGTGTTTTGGATAAGTAGTTAATAAATGTGGTTGCCAATTATAGCAACCTTTTAATAAAAACATCGCTTTTCCTTTCTGAAAAGGATCCCTTGCCAAGAAATGGTCCACAAATGTCCCTTGGGGCACTGAAAGCTGTCCAAAGGTCAAGCCTCTGAGAGGAAAGAGCTGAGGAATATGGGTCACAGAACAGAAACACAGAACTGCTGCTGCCTGGCTGAAAAGGAAACTGGTGGTAGCAGGAACAAGGGAGCCCAAGGTTGCAGAGGTAAGGACTGGTAAGGACACTCTTCCTGGGTACAAGCCAGCCAAAACCCGGGCAGCATAGAAACAGCCCAGTGATGGAATCACAAAGGTGCAAATCAGGACAGTCCTGTGTTGATTCACAAAGGGGGTGATGTGTGCTGAGAAATGCATCATTAGGTGATTTCCATGCTGTGTGAACAACACAGAGCGTGCTCACACAGACCTGGGCAGCACAGCCTACTGCACACCTAGCCTCTTGCTCCTAGACTACAAATCTGTACAGCATGTTACTAGTACTGAACACTGTAAGGCCGGTGAAACACAATGGTTATGTAACTGGGTATATGAACACAGAAAGGGCATGGTACAAATATGGCATCATAATCTTATGGGACCACCGTCACATATGTGATCTGTCCTAGGTGGAAACATTACTATGCAGCACACGACTGTATCCATTTCTTATGATGTCACAATATCACAAGGACATAATCTTTTATTCTCTTTTGCCTCCTTCAATCTGCGAGCTTTTACCATTACTGGCAACCACTTCTTCCCATTCTCCACAATTACAGACTAAAAGTAAATTTGATGCTCTTTTTAAAATCATGATTTGTTCATTTTGTAACATATTCAGAAACCAACAGGCTAACAATGCACTGGTCTAAATTTCACAGCCTTCCATTAATTATTTTCCATTGAGAGCTGAAGTACCTTGGAAGTCTGTCCTCCATAAACTGGCTCAATTGATTTATTCAGGTCTTACACTTTCTTTTGTCAGGACATTCTCTGCCAGTGTCATCCTTTCTGCGTCAATTGATTTTTTAAGTTGGAGTCTCATTCTGTCGCCCATGCTGGAGTGCAGTGGCATGCTTCTCATGGCCACTGCAGCCTTGACCTTCTTGCTGGGCTCCGGCGATCCTTCCACCTCAGCCTTCCAAGTAGCTGGAACTACAGTCATGCACTAACATGCCCAGCTAATTTTTTGATTTATTGTAGAGACGAGGTCTCACCAAGATGCCCAGGCTGGTCTCGAAACCCTGGGCTCAGGCAATCCTCTCACCTCGGACCTCCCAAAGTACTGGCATTACAGGCTTGAGCCACCGCTCCTGGCCTTCAATTAATTGCCTTTGCTTTCCATCAAAATCCCAGCCATTGGAACTTAAAAAGCTGAATTCACAAACATAATTCCCCAACCCAATGAACTGAATATCCTCTATTTGGAATTATTTTGTTTTTGGAATTCCTAAAACATTATTTTCTACAGTAGTCGCTTAACAAATATATTACTTCCTTAAATATAGTAGCTGGGTTTTCCCACTAATCCATAAACTAGAGCAAGGACTTTCTTATTTCTTTGTATCTCTCAAAAAGCAACCAGTGCATAAAGAGTTAAAGAAACAGGCCAGGTGTGGTAGCTCATGCATATGAACCCCCCCCCCCCACACACACACACACTTTGGGAGGCTGAGGTGAGAGGATTGCCTGAGCTCACCGGTTTGAGACAAGCTTAGGCAACTTGGTGAGCCCTCATCTCCACAATAAATCAAAAAATTAGCCAGGCATGGTGGCGCATGCTTGTAGTTCCAGCTACTTGAAAGGCTGAGGCGGAAAGATTGCCTGAATCTGTGGTGGCCATGAGTGTGCCACTGCACTCCAGTCTGGGCAACAGTGAGACTCCAACTCAAAAAAAAAAAAAAAAAAAAAAAAAGAGTTATAGATTGCCTGAGCCCACGGGCTCGAGACTAGCCCAGGCAATTTGGTGAGACCTCATCTCTACAATAAATCAAAAAATTAGCCAGGTGTGGTAGCGCGCGTCTGTAGTTCTGGTTACTTGGAAGGCTAAGGAGGAAGGATCACCAGAGCCCAGCAGGTAGACGTTGGGGTAGCCATGAGCATGCCACTACAACCCAGCCTGGGCAACACAGTGAGACTCCAACTCAAAAAAAAAAAGAGGAAAAGAAAACCAGAATGAACTAAATTAGTGAAGTTAGTTTAGATATTTGCTGGTTTCCACCCTAAGTTACAGATTTATAAATGTATGGCCAATGAAAATAAGGAAAACGGTAATGTTCAGTCCAGGTATATGCCTAGGACCAAATAACTGAATAATTCATTAGTCATCTAACTTCCCAACAGGCATTACCAACGTGTCTGCTGAAGGCCATACGATGAGTTAAGTTCTGGTGACAAAAAGGTGAGATATTCGAGATATTCCCTTCATGCAAGGAACTCACATGATTAGTATATTAATACCCAAACAGAAAAGTCTGATGACTAGCAATGGAAGGATGCTTGGAGAAGTCATAAAAGGGAATCTGAGAAAGCTTCTCCAAGGACCAAAACCTTGAAGGAAAAAGGCAGGGAGAGAAGGGAATCAACTTTCGCAGAGCGGAGATAAGGTTTTTAAAATGTAATTTAAGTAATAACGTATTAATCAAATAGTGGTGGTGTTCACAACCTAAATATACTATCAAAAAATTTCCAGTTTTCGCCTGAGTCCAACCATGGTACTATCCCTTTTTCATACTCTAAGCAAGAGAACCAGGTTTCTCTCTTGGTTTAACTAGTAACACCGGACACGATGATCTGCATATGACAGAAACTAGTAACCCGGAGAGGGAGTCCGTGACTGAGGAAGAAGATGCTGAAGGAAGGCTTTTCTTTTTAACTTGACCACTCTCTCCTGGCCCACACGACCCATTTACCCCCATCAGAAAGACACAGGCCCAGTCCCTGGATCTCGCTTTGACCCCCTTGCTGAGTCCAAGTCTCACCTGAGCCAGGAGTGATAAGAGGCCCCTCCAGCTCAAGTGCTTCGTCTTCAGACTGGTCATCCAGCTTCTTCTTTTTTTTCTTTGTGGGATCTCTGGGTTTTTTTAACAGAGAAAGTTCTTCAGGGTGTCTGATATCTATTAAGATAAGAGATTATTTTAACTAAAATAAAGGAAAACTTAAACACTAAATCTATTAATCGTTTCAAGACAAACACCTGTAATTTCCTTCTGTGTATGTATGTGAGTTTAGCCAATGAGGCCATGCAAAAGACTGATACATGACACTTAAAAAAAAAATCTACCCAAAATATTCTTAATTCACAACTAACTAATAAATGTAATGTCCTCTAAGTGGAGGGATAATAACCCACTTGGGTACAGGAAGAAAATATGAGAAGCCTTAGTTATATACTCATTTTTTAAAATCCAAAACTTGCAAGAAATAAACTAAGCTTTATATTAGGTGGTAACCTTCACTCATTCTGTATGTCATAAGGCACATGACTATGTGAAGTCAATGTAATGATAGCTTTACATCATTACCAAATCTCAAATTTTAATGGATTCAAATTTTTGCCTTGTATCAAATGGCTATTTAAGTTTCTGCATCTATTTTCATTTGAGGAGTCTGATAAGAGGTGAAATGGTTAAATAAAAATAACAAAAGATATGAAAGATGGACAAAATGATATATATCACACATTACATTATATATAGCACAGCATGTTTACAAATATCAAAAATCAATACTGTTTGTTTGTTAAGAGTCTCTCTTTGTTGCCTAGACTGGAGTGCAGTGGCATGACCACAGCTCACTGCAGCCTCGAACTCCTGGACTCAAACAATCCTTCTGCCTCAGCCTCCCTAGTAGCTAGGACTACAGGCACACACCACCATGCCCAGCTAATTTTTTATATATTTTTTTTGTAGAGACAGCATCTATGTTGCCTAGGGCTGGTCTCAAATGATCTTCCTACCTCTCTCTGCCTTCCAAAGCAAAAACAAAAGGATTACAGGCAAGAACCATCACACTCAGCCCCAAAATTGTTAAAAAGTCAATTCTCCCCAAATTAAGCTAAAGATTTAATAAGATCCTAGTCAAAATTCCAACTTGCTTTTCTGTAAAAACTGACAAGCAGATTGTAAAATCTATATGGAAATGAAAGCAATCCTAGAATTGTCAAAGTAATTCCTAAAAAGGACAAAGTTGGAGGACTTACATTAACTGATTTCAAGATATAATAAAGCTACCGCAATCAAGACACTGCTGTTTTTGGCTAAATGATAAGACATATAGAAATAAAAGAGTGCCCCCAAACAGACCTAAGTACAGGTAGATAACACGTTTTGACAAAGGTGCCAAGGTAATTTAAGGGAAAAGGAAAATCTTTTCAATGGTGCTAAATAATGAGAGATGTACAAAACTTTTTAAAAAAAGAACATTAGAGCCGGGCTTGGTGGCTCAGCCTGTAATCCCGTGCCTTGGGAGGCTGAGGTGAGTGGATTGCCTGAGCCCGCGGGTTCGAGACCTGCCTGGGCAACTTGTGAGACCTCATCTCTACAGTAAATCAAAAAATTAGCTGGGCGTGGTAGTGCGTGCCTATAATTCCGGCTACTCAGAAGGCTGAGGTGGAAGGATTGCCGGAACCCAGCAGGTTTAGGCTGCGGTGGCTGGGAGCGGCCACTGCACTCCAGTCTGGGCGATAGAGTGAGACTCCAACTCAAAAAAAAAAAAAGAACACTAGCCCTTATATAACTCAATATGCAAAAGTAAGTCTAACCATATTATTTACCTATATGTAACAGCTAAAATACTAAAACCAGAAGAAAACAAAAATAGATTAAGATTTCTTAGGTAAGACAAACAAAAAAGGAACCATAAAAAATTGCCTTTTATTAAAAAAAAAAAAATAAACCTGCTCTTTGAAAGATACTGCTGCGAAAACAAAAATGCAAGCACATTTGGAACAAAATATGTTCAACACATACATGTACATTTGACAAAAGAGTTCTATTCAGAATATATAAAGAACCCATACAACCTAATAATAAGACCAAGGAGTTAAAGATTTAGATAAGCACTTCATCAAAGAAAAATGGCCAAGAAGTACAAGAAGAGATACTTGACATTATCAGTCATCAGAGAAACACAAACAAAACCACAGTGAGATAGCATAATACGCTCATCAGAGCGGCCAGCATTACAAGGACACAGATCCCAGGGTCAAGGAGGTAGAAGAGGAACCAGAACTTATCTCTAGCAGGTAGAAATGGAAAGTGAGACTGTTTTTTTGAAAACAGTTCAGTAGTTTACTATGAAGCTAAATATACGCATATCACACAACTCAAGACATTCTATTCCTAGTTATTTACCCAAGATGAAAAGTACATTTGTAATAGCTTTATTTCTAAAAGCCAAAACTGGGAATAACCCAAATAGATAAGCAAAAATGTAATATTTGCAAACCAATGGTAGATAACTCATATAATAGAACACAACTTATCAGTAAAAAGAAATTATTGATACATGATACTAAAATGAATGAATCTCCCAATTATTACATTAAATAGAATTAGAAAATAGTTTTTATTACATGATTCCATTCCTGAAATTCCAGAAAATGCCAAAAAGTCCATAGTGACAGAGAATAGTCCCATTTGTTGGAAGCTGAAGTTTGAGGGGTGACAGAAATGTTCTGAATCTTGACTGTGGCAGTTTCACAGGTGAAATATTTTTCAGAACTCAAATTATATGTCTTAAATGGGTACAGTTTATTTGCATGTCAGTTATAACCAAGATAAAGTTAATTAAAAAAATTAAAAATGTGAAGAGATAGAGAGCCCAAAAATTGATAATAAAAAAGAAAGAAAATATAAAGCTGGGTGCAGTGGCTCAGGCCAGTAATCCCAGCACTTTGGGAGGCAGAGGTGAGAGGACTGCCAAAGCCTGGGGTTCGAGACCAGCCTGGGCAACACAGGCAAAAACATTAGCTAGGCGTGGTGATACACATCTGTAGTTCCAGCTACTTGGAAGGCAGAGGTGGACGAATTGCTTAAGCCCAGCAGGTTGAGGCTGCAATCATGCCACTGCACACTCCAGTGTGTGGGGACAGAGTGAGACTCTGACTCAAAAAAAAAAAAAAGAAAGAAAATAAGGGTTGAAAAGAGAAGCACAAGGTCTATAAAGTCACACATCGCTTAAGGTTGGGGATACATTCTGAGAAATCCATTGTCAGGCAATTTCATTGCTGTGTGAACATCACAGAGTATACTTACACACACCTAAATGGTGTAGCCTGCTAACACCAATGCTGTAAGGTTATATGGTATAGCCTGTTGCTCCTAGATCTGTACAGCATACTACTGTACTGAATACTGTAGGCAGCTGTCACACAATAGTATGTATGTATCTAAACACTGAAAAGGTATGGCGAAGATCTATTGTAAAAGATTAAAAAATGGTACATCTGTCCAGGGTACTTACTATGGATGGAGCTTGCAAGACTGGAAGTGGCTCTGGGTGGGTGAGTGGTGAGAGAACGTGAAGACCTAGGACACCACTGTAAACTATGGTTACTGTACGCTTAGGCTACGCTAAATTTATAAAGAAATTAACTGATTGCACTATGATAACACAACCACTACAAAGTCACTAGATGACAGAACATTTTCAGCTCCATTATCCTCTTAAGAACCGCCACTGTGTATGTGGTCCACGATTGACCAATACATCATACGCAGCACATAACTGACCATCATAATGTCTGAGCACTACACTATATGCCAGTGTATGAAGAGAACAGATAACAGTGCAAAACTTACAAGGCTACAGACTGCTAAATTACTGGAAGTTTTCCTTTTTTTCTTTTAATTTTAAAGATGTGGGGCACAATTCAGGATTAGGTATTCAAGTGGACATCATACAGGTAAAGTTGGGGCCTCCCTTTGGCCCCCACTTTGCCTGGGGGGAGATTAGGTACCCTTATTGATGTTGTGTCCCCACCCCCACCCCAGCAGTGTCCTGCTACTGCCAATCCCTTTCTTAGGGCCCGCTTATGAGTGAGAGCATGTGGTACTCAGCTCTTTGTTTCTGTGTCTGTGATAGATCACTGAGTTTTATAGACTCTAAATCCATCCAAGTAGCTGTGAAGTCCATAAAACCACATATTACTATGGAATATTATGGCTGCATAATATTCCATCACATATACGTACCACATTTTTTTTTCAGCCAGTCCAGTTTCAATGGGCAGCATGGCTGGTTCCATGTTTTTGCTATTGTGAACAGTGTTGCCATAAACTGGATCGAAGGTTTACACTTGGTAGATGACAGCCTTAGCAGCCCACGCCACCACTAGATTCAACTCAGTATTACACATCCGGGAAGCTTTTGTTTGTGGGCGACCTTACACTAGGATCCACAGAGTGCTGCAATGCTGATGAGGCACAACTTATGGAGGAGCACACGGCCAAACTACCAGGCTCAAAGCCCAGCTCCACTCTCCATTAGCTGTGTCGCTCTGGGCAAGTTTCTCAACCTGTCAGTGTCTGAGTTTCTCCCATTTGTAAAATAAAAGTAGTATCTCATGAGGTTGAGGTAAAAATTAAATGACACATAACAAATGCTTTGTAAGTATTAGGTATTACTATTTTTCCTTTCATTATAAAAAGTACAAAATCATGGTAGAAATTTGAAAACTACAAAAAAGGTATAATTGACTCATTTAAAAATCTGTTCTTTAAAAAATGGAATGATAATGTAAGTGGTCTTCTAATAGCTGCATAGTATTCTACTGTGTAAATAAATCAAATTTAATCATTCCTCTAATACTGTCTATTACAAATAACAGTTCTACAAACATCTATGTCCATCTTTTCCCATACTGTATTTCTTTCAGAATTCCCTGGAGTGGAATTACTGAATCAAACATTAATAATTTTAAGGCAAAAGTGAAGCAAGATGGGCACGTGTGTTATTTTTTAAAGCTTTGCCTCTTTGGAAAACTATATTTTATCTTATTTTAATTTACATTTCTTTGATCAGTGATGTATATCTCAGGAGTTTTTGGACATTTATATTATATTATTTTATATACATTTTCTTTCTCTGTTCATTTTTCTGTCAGATTTCTTCAAGTCACAGTTAATTTGCCTGTAAAAATTTACATAGTAGTAATTACTGCAAGTCACAGTAATGCAGAATTTGAAAAGGTCTATATACACATTGTCTGTGTTTGACTAAGAAGTCCAAATACATTATTTTAATAACTATATGGGGTTTTAGTTTGCTTTTCTGTTGGTCATTTGAATGTTACTATTAGGAACACTTAGGCACATGTTAGGTTTTTGTTTTGTTCTGTATTTTATGGGCTACTATATTTTCTGAGGGGTGTTTTCCCAAAATCTGAAGATAGAATTAACAGAAAAGCTATGGTGACCAGATATGTGACCAGAGGTTAATATAACTGTCATTTAATTATTAATAAACTTGGGGCAAGTACATCTTAAGTACTAAAGAGCAGAGACCATGTCAAAAGGTAAATGCTTGCTTCTTAAATTCTGCCACTTTCTTAAAAGCAGCCAGGCATATCTGATTTCTTCTTAAAGTTAGTGTGGTGGCTGATGCCTGTAATCCCAGCACTTTGGGAGGCGGAGGTGAGAAGATTGCCTGAGCTCAGGGGTTCAAGACCAGCCTGGGTAAGTTGGCGATACCTTGTGTCTACAATAAATAAAAAAACTAGCAGGGTGTGGTGGTGCATGCCTGTGGTTCCAGGTACTCGGAAGGTTGAGGCAGAAGGATTGCCTGAGCCCAGCAGGCAGCGGCTGTAGTGGCCGTGAGGGTACCACTGCACTCCAGCCTGGGTGACAGAGGGAGACTCTGACTCAAAAAAAAAAAAGTTAAAAAAGAACAGCATTTTTCAGCTGAAGTTACACAAGTAAAAATCAAAAATTTTCTTCATTATTGTGTATTCAAGATCTAAAGTTAACCCACTTATCTGCAAATTAATTTGGGGGGTTTGATGTGTTAGCAAGTAACTGCTATAATTAGGCAGATTCAGAAGCTCTGAAACTATTTCAAGTCTATCTTTTGAGATATTTATCTAATTAATACAACTGAATCATCGTTTCCCAGACTACTTTTTAGAGGAACAAGATTTAACATGCTGAGTGACCTAATGGTTTTTGCATTCTCAGTGTACCCTCATCTTTAAATGTCATCAGGGCTATGTTGGGAGAAAAAAAAGGCATTTGAAAATTCTAAGTCTCTGAATAGTCAGTTGTCTACAATGCTTTAGTATTAAGTGGGCGGAGGTGATAGTGGTGACCCATTCATTCCCACAAGTAAATAATGTACTAGTACCTGGTGAAAAATCTCAAAAAAAGTATTGAAGGAAGTAAAATGAATCCCACCTGAGACATGACATGCTTCCATCACACTCACCAGTCACTGGTGAGGAGGGTAAAGCAAGTGCACATATAGTCAGAAGCAGCGTTCTCCCAAACGTTTCTGGCATGTCCCCAGGGCTTGCGAACCACTGCACCACATGACTCAAATGTTGAGATTTTTGTCCCTGGGTCATTTCCTGTCCAGCTCACAAACCAGTTAGTATTAATTTAATGGAAAGAATGAATGTTAGTTGCTTTTCAGTTAGCTGTAAGTGGATAAAGCAGTTCTTAACAAGATGGGCCCACGAGAACTGTTATAAAATCAGTAATAATAATAATATATGCGTGGGTCACATCCCCAGATATTCTCAGTAGCTAAGGGCTTCCAGCAGTTTGTCTTATAGATATTCTACAGGTAATTCTGATTAACTCTCCTTGATAAACTAGTATCTTAGGGAAGGGGGGAGGAAGAAAGGCTTATTTTTCAAATGGAAGGTAGGTTCTATATGAAACTCAGTATCCACTGGCTGCACATAAAATTTGAAAAAACGGTTTTCATTTCATTACAATAATAGCAAAAAAGTAGTAACCCTACCCCTCCATATGAGATCTGATATAGGAATTCAGGGCTTTACTGACTTACTCTATGCCTTGTCTCAAGAAGGAATTCAACTAATAAATTGAGAAATCGAATCACATGTGTAAAAGAGGAGCTGGAAAAGTCCCTAAGTAATTAAACAAGATTTATACTAAAACAAAACTGTGAGACATGAAAACTTAAAAACTGTCATACCAAAATATAATGCTCTCTAATGTATGCTAAATCCATGGTTCAATAAGCTAGCATTAATAAGGCTCTTCACAAAGCAATGCTCCAGAACCTCTTTATAACAAAAAAATTTAGCAATGAAATTTAATGTTCATTATAATCAGTATGTTATCAAACAGAAGACAAATCTGGTCTGGTCCAGACATACTACATAAACTGCACATACCAAAAACTACAGGGGGTGAAGAACTGAAAAAATTAGGTACAAATGATGGTTCTCAGAGAAAATCAGATATCAGTTTTTAAAAAATCTTTCTTAAGAGTTTCTGATTAAACAAATAAATTGTGCATGTGCATTTATTTTTACTCCTTTCCACCCCCCCCGCCCCCCCCACACACACACACAACAGAAACCTGTAAGGACCAAAAAAAAGAGAGATGAAGTAACAGGTAAGAAATCTCAGAAAAATTTTGGGAGACAGAAGTCAGATGAATTAGCAAATGATTTATTTAGCAAAGTAGAGAAAGGAAAATCAAAGCGCTTGTAGGGGGTGCCAATGGGAAACACACCCATCCACTGTGCCAAAAATCAAGCGTGAAGAGGCACAGAAAACAGAAAGGCTGCACGAAAAAAATGTACTCCACTCCAGCATCATCCTCCTGCTGTATTACTAGATTATATTAATCTACCCTGTCCCCTAGAACCAAGCCCTTCAGGATCCCTCAATAGCCTAGGGAAAAGATCTTGTAGATACTGAGTTTAAAAGCTTGTTCAGTGTCTAGGGGGTAAAGAGCTAAATTCTCTACCCAATACAGAGCTTCCCATTAGATGTTTACAGTGTCCTGGCACTCGATGTATGAATGGACAGCCAATGATTGCTAGACACTTGAGAAAGGTCTCCATGGTTGGCAGAATTCTTAAGATATGCCCCGCTTATACAATCAAACACTACTTTTGGCACTGCTGTGAAGAGTCTTTGCAAACGGAAGTACGGTTACTGTTCAACTGATTTTAGGGAGATTACCCTGGGTTAAGAAAGGTCAGATAAGCCAGGAGAGAATAACTTGATTGGCTGTTCCTGGCTTTGAAGATGGAGGAGGGGGGCACAACAAATGCCAGAGGCCTCCAGGAGTTGAGAATGATCCAGCAAACAAGCCCCCTCCCCCCCGGGGGGGGGCGTAGAAAGCTTGCAATCATGTAAAATTCATTCTCAGGGCCTGCAGGAAGGAATGTAGCCCTGCTGATGCCTTAACATCAATCTTTTCTTTTTTAAGTTTTCAAATCAAGTTTATTAGAGAAAGAAGAGAGAAAAGAAGGAGAGACTGCCAGAACTGGCATGGGCAATAGAAACCACCAACTTCAGTCTTTTAAGACTCTACACAGAGGACACAGGTGAGCCATGCTGTGCCCAGACGTCTACTCTACAGAAACCGTGAAATAAATGCATGCAGCTTTAGGCTGCTAAGTTTACAGTATTTTGTTAAGACAGAAAACAACAACAGAGCTCCACATAAAAGACAGAAACTGAACGAAAAAATAACTTAGAGAAAATCGATATAAAGATATGTTGCTGCTTAATATATATTAATATTATAAATTTATATTATTACATATTATATAATCATAAACATATTTATATTTGTTTGAATATTATATCAATGTTTTTATATAAATATAAATTTAAAATACAAATATATTTGTTTATATAATATAAATATATTATATATTATACCTGTATAATTATAAGTAGTATATGTCTTATTATATGTTATATATGTATATTTGGATATTTAGATATAATAAATATGTATTTACATATTTAGATAAAATAAAGTCAGGCAAGAGGATTCCAAGAACAATGTCTGACTAATAGTAACAGAAAGAATAGAGAAAACAAAGGGGAGGAAACTGCCAAGGAAACAATTTTTAAAAATTCTGATAAACACAAGAAATATTCCCGGTCAGAAGTCTCCAGCACAATGGATGAAAATAAAACTAACCAGGGCACACTGCTACAAATTTCAAAATGACAGAGAGAAGAAAAGATCCTAAAAGTTTCTGGAGAGAAAAAGCAGTCCACAGAAACAGGATAAAAGTAAAAATTAAGAACACTACCAGGACTATTAATAGTGACACCAAAAGCTAAAAGATAATGTAACAATGACTTTCAAATTCTGGGGGAAAGATAATTTTTGATCCAACAATTTCACCAAACATCAGAATAAGACAGTTTCAATTGTATTATCTCAAAAGCTTATATCCCAGTCACCTTTTTTATTACTACACTCGTGAAGTATATATTCTACCAAAATAAGACAGCAAATCAACACTGAGAAAAACTCAAAGATCCAATGACAGTGGAGAAGATATTCTCCTTGGACAATGGTGAAGGTAAGTCCTGGGTAAGGTACGCCCTGGCCTGGGAAATATCCACCCCAGGTCGCAAATTGGAGGAGGATGACGGGGCTTCAGAGAGTGTATAGGAAAAAAAGAAGTGAGGTGGACAGGAGATTGATTTAGGACACCGTCTTACTGCCCGGAGGTCGTGGAGGGCCAGGCCTTGCCAAGCTGAGAACCCAGGTGGTGTTCAGGGAGGCCAAGGAGCCCATCCTGTGTGGTCAGAGGGCAGGAAAGAAGGGAGCGCGCCACCGAGGGCTCAGGAGGTCTGCAGAGGGTGCCCGGTGTCCCATGGGGTCTGGCCGAATTCTGGTCTGTGCACTTGGAAGACCCAAGTCTGAGGAAAAGGTCAATGGCTGGAACAGCTGACGTTCTCCACAAGGAAAGTAGACAGACCTCTCCACAGGGGACAGAGAAGAATCTGGAAGACCATCACCTTAGTAGGAAGGCTAAATGGCACCTCTGGATATACCCAAATAAACTTCCAAGAAGAATCAAAAAGAGCCAACTGATTCCAAGTACTTCAGAGACCAGAAAAAAGCCAACACCAAATAATACCAAAAAACACAAAAAAACAACAACCCCCAATCCAGTCACCAACAATGTAAAATTAATAGAACCTCCCATTCAATCAAAAACCACCATTTATAAAAAGAGGCAGGAAACGACCCATAACCAGGAGTGGGGGAAGAGGGGAAGACAGCACAAATAACCTTGATGATGATAAATTTTTTAGCAATAAAAAAAGATAAAAATAGCTATTATAAATATACTCCATGTTTAATAAAGTTAAAAAAACATAAACACAATGAAGAGAAAAATAAAAGATCTATATACAAAAATAAAGTCAAACTCAAACTTCTGGTGAGGAAAAAATACAGCTGAACCAAAAAACACTGAATGGATTAACACCAGGTTAACAGAAGACACTTCAGTGAACGCAAGATACAGCAAGAGACAGCAAGAGACACTATTAAAATAAACAGAGAATAAAGACTGAAAACAGGGAACAAAGTGTCAGAGTGACCTGAGGAATGGTAACCATCTCTAACACAGGAAGCCAGAGTTTCACCAAGGGAAGGGGCAGAGAAAGGACACCAAAAATTATCTGAAGAACTAATGGTGAAAATTATCCAAATTTAATTAAAATAATAAGTCCACAGATCTAAGAAACCCAATGAACCTAGACGCGAATAAACCTGAAAAAAAGCAAAACCACGAAACTATTCCAGGACACAAAATTAAATTGCTAAAAAGCAGAATAAAGACAAATTCTTAAAAGGCAAACAGAAAACATACACAGAAACAAATAACAGACCAGTAACAAACCTCTTGGGGGGGGGGGGGAGTGAGCATCTAGAATTCTCCCAGCTGCAGTATCTTTCAAAAATGAAGGCAAAACCAAGTCTTTTAACAAACAAAAGATGAAGAACTTCACGACCAGCAGCACTTCACTATAAAAAACGGCATATGAAGTTCTTTAGGTAGAAGAAAAAGGACATCACATGGAAAGGACCTTTACAGTTGATAAATATGCGGGCAATTATAAAAGACCATTTTCCTCATTTTTTTTTTTTTTTTAGTTGGAGTATAACTCTGTCGCCCTAGCTAGAGTGCAGTGGCACGCATGCTCATGGCCACCCCAGTGTTGAACTGCTGAGCTTAGGCGATCCTTCTGCTTCAGCCTTCCAAGTAGCCGGAACTATAGGCGCACACTACCATGCACGGCTAATTTTTTTGATTTATCGTAGGGATGAGGTCTCGCCAAGTTGCCCGAGCTGGTCTCGAACCCACGGGCTCAGGCAATCTACTTGCCTTGGCCTCCCAAAGTGCTGGGATTACAGCTGAGCCACCGAGCCTAGTCATTTTCCTCATTTTTAATACTTTATTGCTTTACTGGGAAAATGATAACAGATCGTGGGTTTCAGCACATGTAGAAGCAAAATATACAACAGCACAAACGACAGGAAGGAGGAAATGGAACCAAACTGTTGTAAACTGATTATACTATGTGTGAGGTAGTATATAATTTGAAGGCCAACTATGAATAAATTAAAGCCATATACTGCAAACCCTAGATCAACCACTAAAAAGACAAAATAAAAGTGGTAATAGCTAGTAAGTCACAGGTAAAGGTAAATGCAATCAAAACAAAATAAAAACTTGCGGCGCTCGGTGGTTCAACCTGTAATCCCAGCGCTTTGGGAGGCCGAGGTGAGTGGACTGTCTGAGCCCGTGGGTTCGAGACCAGCCCGGGCAACTTGGCGAGCCCTCATCTCTAAAATAAATTTTAAAAAATTAGCTGGGTGTGGTAGCGCGCGCCTGTAGTTCCAGCTACTTGGAAGGCTGAGGCGGAAGGATTGCTGGAGCCTAGCAGGTCAAGGATGTGGTCTGGGCGAAGGAGTGAGACTGAGACTCCAACTCAAAAAAAACAAAAACAAAAACAAAAACAAAACCCTTAAACTATTAGAAAGGAGGGAAACAAAAGAATGGAACAGAGATCAACAGGCTTTCATTAAAAAAAAAACAAAACTGTTAATGAAAGGTAAGACAGATTGTGAGAAAGCATTTGTAAAACCCATATCCACTAAGGTTTCCATATGCAGAATATGCAAAAAATACTTACAATCCAATCAGATGACAACCTAAATTTAAAAGAGAGAGGGCAAAGGATTGAAACAGACACCTCACCAAAGAAGATACACAGTCAGGGCTCGGTGATTCAGCCTGTAATCCCGCGCTTTGGGAGGCTGAGGTGAGTGGATTGCCTGAGCCCACAGGTTCGAGACCCGCCTGGGCAACTTGGTGAGACCTCATCTCTACAATAAATCCAAAAAAAAAATTAGCCAGGTGTGGTAGCACGCGCCTGAAGTTCCAGCTACTTGGAAGGCTGAGGCGGAAGGATCGCCGGAGCCCAGCAGGTCGAGGCTGCAGTGGCCAGGAGCGGCCACTGCACTCCAGTCTGGGCGACTGAGTGAGACTCCAACTCAAAAAAAAAAAAAAAGAACATACACGGATGGCAGTTAAACACGTGAGAAGAGCCTCAATATCACTGGCCATGAGGATGATAATTTAATTGAAGCCACAAGGAGATATTGTCCCACATCTGCTAGAATACCCAAAACTAAAAAATGTGAGAACATGGTGCAACTGGAACTTTCAGGTACTGCTGGTCAATATGCAAAACAGTAGCGCCACTTTGGAAAAGAATTTGACCATTCCTTACAAAGTTAAATAAACATTCACTTAATATGCCCCAGAAACCTATTTACCCAAGAACAATAAAAATGATGTTCCCCCCCATTATAAAATGGGCAAAGGATATGAACAGACACTTCTCACAGTAAGCTGACATTCACAGGAAAGAAACAGATGGGTGAAGCATTAGGTATGTGCTTTTCTTCTACTATTTCAATACTTAATGTCTCCATAAATGCTAGATTGGCTAGTGCGTGAGCAATCAGCTAGAGTGAAAGTAAGATAAAATCTCAAACCAAATGAACTCATTGACATACATGCTTATTTAGCAAATGTTCACCGAGTACAGGGTATGTGTAGAGTGCTTAGGGTGGTGGGGCATGGGGACAGCATGAAGAGCAGTACAATTAGTTATGGTTGAAATTAGTTCTTCTAAGTTTTGAGTCTTGGGAAACAACCAACCCAACCAGATGGTTTTGGGGGTTTCCTGACTCTTCTAACTGACATTGCTTAAGTTTGTCCCTTCATCCCTCTTTCTTGCTCTGTACTGAGGATCGAATCCTCAGTGCTCCACTGACACCCTTGTTCCTGCTTCTCATCTTCTGTAAGTCGTAAGTTTGAAGTAGACTGGTGGTGACAAGGGGCTAGGACAGGAGTTAGAGATCACAGCAGTCCATCTACACCCACCTGCCATTCCCAGGTGAAGCTTGCTGAAGTAGTTTCCGACTGCCACTTTCATGGTTCCAGCCCCCTCAGCCTCTGTCCTGTGTCTTTGTTGTTTTTGCCCAGTGGCAGACCATGTACCAAGGAAACACTGCAGATGGCTGACTGACTGACATAGCTGTCGAACTTAGCCTTTGTAGGTTGGGGCAGTCACTGTTTTACAGATGCTGAAAGAGCATGAAAATTGAACACATAAGCATTTCTCTCTCAGTTTCCACATAAGCTTTCATAATATAAATTGTCAAATATATTAATGATGGAAATGCATTTAAAATTGCAGTTGATATTCACAATAGCAAAAATATGGAACCAACC
>CAUYQG010068416.1:0-11223 GCA_963574415.1 Tarsius wallacei
CTGGCAGAAGATTAAAACAAGATCCCTACCTATCATCATACACAAAAATCAACTCTAAATGTATCAAAGACCTAAATGTAAAATCTCAAACTATAAGAACCTTAGAAAATGCAGGAGATACCCTTATGGAAATTGGAACGGGCAGCCAATTCCTGATCAAAACCCCAAGCACCCATGCCATAGAGAAAAGATAGAAAAATGGGACCTCATCAAACTGTCAAGCTTCTGCAAAGCCAAAGAAACCATCAAGAGAGCAGGGAGACAGCCCACAGACTGGGAAAAAACTGTATGTCTGACAAAGGCCTAACATCTTGGATCTAGAAGGAACTCAAACGTGCTGAAAAGAAAAAAACAAACAGCCCCATTACAAAGTGGGCAAAAGATATGAATAGACAGTTCTCAAAAGAAGACAAATGAGCAGTAAACAGATACATGAAAAAAATGCTCGGCCTCACTAGTCATCAAAGAAATGCAAATTAAAACCACACTGAGATACCACCCAACTCCAGTCAGGATGGCTATTATCAATAATTCAAAAAACAACAGATGCTGGAGAGGATGCAGCTAAAAGGGAATACTTCTACACTGTTGGTGGGAATGTAAACTATTACAGCCTCTGTGGAAAACAGTGTGGCGACTCCTAAAAGATCTAAAAATTTACCTTCCATATGACCCCACAATCCCCTACTGGGAATATACCCAGAAGAACTCAAATCACTCTATAAAAAAGATACCTGCACATGTTTGTTTATAGCAGAATTGTTCACAGAAGCAAGAACATGGAGCCATCCATGCTGTCCATCAGAAGAGAACTGGATAAAAAAAAAAGTGGTACATACACATGATGGAATATTACGCAGCCATAAAGAAGAATAAAATTATGAACTTTACAGCAACCTGGATGGACTTAGAGTCTATAATACTGAGTGATCTTTCACAGAAACAAAGAACCGCGTCTCACATGTTCTCACTCATAAACGGACCTAGACAATTATAATACTATAAGAAAATGATTGGCAGTAGTGGGAAACTGCTGGGAGGGTGGCAGGGAAGCAGGATTGGCAGTCGTGGGAATCTGTCTTATGGGGGACACACCTCATCAACAAGGGTAGCTGCATAATGAACACTTGTATACCTAGCCCTGAATTGTACCCCACATCTTAAAAATTTTTTTAAAAGGCAAAAAAAAAACAAAAAAAACAAAAAGCCGAGACAAAAAACAATCTCTACTCCCTCTCAATTTCTCAAAATAAAATTTTTCATCATCATAAAAAAAAGAGGAAATAAGCCTGGTATAAAGAGAGACACACTGGACATTCTCGCTTATATGTGGAATCTGAAATAATTGAATTCACAGAAGCAGAGCGTAAAATGATGGTTATAGAGGCTTCAGACTGGATGAAATGAGAAGATGATGGTCAAAGGGTACAAGGTCTCAGACGAGAGAAATTTTTCATTTTTATTTCTATTGTACTACACTGTGTATCTAGTTAATAATAGAGTATTGTACATTTCAAAATTACTGAGATTGAATTCCTAATGTTATCACTACAAAAGGCATTCCGTATTTGAAATGATGGATATATTAATTAGCTTGATTTAATTATCCACATTCTATTCATAAATCATAACATCATTTTGTGCCCCATACATTTATATAATTATAAATTGTCAAGTTACAATAAAAAAGTGTTGTCAATTTATTCCTTGACTTTGGGCTTTTTAAATTTTTAAGGGAAAATTATTCATATTACTCATGCTTTTTTAGCATAAAGTTCTATCAAATAGTTCGTGTCATAGATTACACAAAATATATTAATTTTGTTATTTATTTTAAATGTATCTGGCTGTGTGGTAGTTCAGTATTTATCCTTTTTAATTTCTTTTTTTATTTGTTTGTTTTTTTTGAGTTGGAGTCTCACTCCATAGCCCAGGCTGGAGTGCAGTGGCACACTCACTGCCACCCTAGTGTTGACTTGCTGGGCTCAGGCGATCCTTCTGCCTCAGCCTTCCAAGTAGCTGGAACTACAGGCACGTGCCACCATACCCGGCTAACTTTTTGATTTATTGTGGAGACGAGGTCTTACCATGTTGCCCAGGCTGGTCTCAAACCCGCAGGCTCAGGCAATCCCTTGTCTTGGCCTCCCAAAGCCCTGGGATTACAGGCTTGAGCCACCGCATCCGGCCTTTTTAATTTCTTAAAGCTTGTGTTTTAGGGTATTCTCTTTCCCCTTCATTTGTTTAATTTGTGGTTTATTTTATTGAATTCCTCTCTCTTTCTGTAAATATTTAACTATTCATGATATTTATATAGTTTACTATTTTTTCTATTCTAGTTTATTAGCTTTTCTACCCTTAATTTTTTTATCTTACAATTAAAATGTATTTCTTTATTTTCTACTCTCTTGAGTGGAGTGCCGAGTTCATTTATCTTATTTTTCTTTCTGCAAAATAAAATTGTTGTGGCTATCCATTTTCCCCTGAATAGTTTCTTCATTTTATCTCATAAACTTGATATATTACGTTATTAACATGATTTTTTAAAATGTATCTTCAGTTGCAACAGTAGTTTTGCCTTTGGTTCCAGTATTTTTTTTAATATTATTTATTTATTTATTATAGAGTTGTGGTGTACAAGTGAAAATTTGCTGCTTAAGTAGGTTGCATGCATGAAATTTGGGCTTCTATGTGACCCTCACTCCTCCAGGACCAGGCACCCTTTGTGTTGTCACACCCCTTCTTCCAGTGTCCTCTCTCCTCTAGCAGTACCAGTGACTGCTGATCCCACCCTTGAGCTATTGTGACTACAGTTCAGGGCCCACTTATGATTGAGAACATGCCTATTCAGTTCTCTGTTTCTGTGATAGTTCACTTAGTATGATAGTCTCCAATTGTCCAAAAAGTTAAATAATTGAGAGATTTTCTTCTTAATTTTTATTTTTTGTGTCTATTTTTTATTAGGTTGTGGTGAAAATGATCTACCTCTAGTTTTTGGATGTTATTGTTGCTTTATATGACGATAAATATGGCCAATTTAAATTCATACACCATGTATGCCAAGAATATTTTTGTTCCCAGAATACATATTTATTGTCAGCAGTTAAAGTATTCAGGATTCCAGTATGCTCGCTGACATTTTATCTGCTTAGGTAATTAAAACTAAAAGAAAAATGATTTTTTAAAATCTTTCATTAATATCGTTTTCACTAAATTCTTGTATTTCTAGTAGTTTCTAATCTATATTTCAGTTATGCAAAGGACACATGAAACTTTTGAATTATTGTAATTTTGCAAAATAATCTCAGTATTATTACAAAAAAGCTCTATCCTAGTTAACATATTATTTTATTATACATTAATAGATATACCATAACTTATTACATATAATATTATTATATTATAAAACATATTATTATTTTTCATTTTATATGTAAGTTTGCATGGCATTTTTCTGCTTATTAGTCTAGTGTCTACATATTCAAATATGTCTGTGTGTGGTGTGGTTATTATATATAGCTTATGATAAAATTTTCATTTTTGAGCCAAACAGATTTTTTCCCACTATTTTCCTGTTATATTTGTTTTTTAAATTTTTTCTTTTTTTTTATTTTTCTGAGTCAGGGTCTCACTCTGTAGCCCAGGCTGGAGTGTAGTGGCAAGATCACAGTGCACTGCAGATTTGATACTCACTCCTGTATAGCTGGAACTACAGGTGTGCACCAACATATGTGGCTAATTTTTTTTATTTTTTGTAGAGACGAGATCTTACTATGCTTCCCAAGTTGGTATCAAACTTCAAGGCAGTTATTCTCCTGCCTTGGCCTCCCTCCCAAAGTGCTGGGATTACAGATGTGAGCCACTGTACCTGGACGATGTTTGTTGTTATAACAGGTTATTACAGATGTACTTAACATATTATAACTTTATTTCAACCTTTTGACATAACGTTTTTAATTTTTAAAAAGATTCATTTTCTTGATCCCTTCAATCCCCCTTTCAATTGCTGCAGTAATATAGAAGGCATATAATCTGTTTTGAATTATACTTGCATTTACTTTTTCTTCCCTTAAAATAATTGCTTAAATACATAAACAACATGCTCACCTTAACAGAATAACAGTTTACATTTCTCCTCTACCAATTTCCTGGTAGAGTGATTGGGTCTGTAATTCGCCCCCTCTTCAATTAATAGTGACTATCAGGCAAGGTTATGAGGCTTTTTACCCCCCAAAATAGTATTTTATGTAGAAACCATAGTAATTTCATTTATTTATAGCTCATTTAAATGCAATCAGTACTCATTGCCAATTTTTTCCTGTCATAATTTTATCATTGTTGTGTTTCATCCTTTTTATACAAGATATTTGTGGTCTGATAAGAGTCCTCATGAAAGTTGACTGACCCTGTCAACCTCTTGAATATGGGTCTTGAGCCATGAAGCTACAATCTTGAAGACAAAAGCTAATAAGCTGAGAATGTTGGAGAAGAAAAAGGACTTGGCTTCTGAACAGCTGGACTAAGCATTGACACCTGCCTGCCTCTGAAATGCTTGTCATTTGAGAAAGGCAGGATATAAAAACTTACTTGTTCAAGCCACAGTTATTATTTGAGTTTTCAATTGTCTGGAGCTGAAAATGTTCCTAACTGATGTAACCTGACAAAGAATGTAGCCAGTCCTAACCTGGTCCACTATTAGACCAAACATAGGGTAAACGGAACCTCTAAAGAACAAGTTACCCTAGTACTCATCAATCTAATGTCAAACTTCCAGAGATATTTTCATTCTGCAGATGATCACATAACCCAGTCCTCAATGTTTATTCTGAGTTATTGGTTCTTGCTGAGACATGCGGTCAGTCTTAAGACCCACTGCTCTATAACTGTGGTGTTGAAAACGGTAGCTACTAGCCTCATATGTCCAATTGACTTTATGTTTATTAACGTTCAATAATTTTAAATAAACGTTTAGGTTATCTGTTGTACTAACTGCTTTTCAGTAACCACATGAGGTTAGTAACTGCTATATTAGAAAGAGCAAATAAAGAACATTTCAACATCACAGAAAGTTTAACTGCACAGGTCTTGTCTTGTAAAACTTTTCTGCACAAAAAGTGGTCTTAAGACTGGAAACATCAGCATCACCTGAAGTTTGTTACACATGCAAAATCTTGGGTTCCACTGCAGATCTACTGAATACAGATCAGAATTTTACTAAGGTTTTCAGGTGATTCATATGAACCCTAAAGTTTGATAAGCACCACCCTGTATGATCTGGTCCTGCATATACCTTGGCCCAAACATTTAATAATAATCTACCATTTATTGATCTAGGAAGTTACTCACAACTATTCTAAGAACTCTATAAAAATCTCCATCAATTCTCACAATCCTATGATATATGTATTATTATTATTTTTACCTTTTTATATATTAAAAAAAACCAAAGGCACAAAGAACTATATGATTTTACTTAGATCACTATGTGACTATGCCATGAAACCAAGATTAAAACTCAGTCATTCTGTCTAAAGAACTCAGAATGCTGATACCCCAGAACTTTCCATTGTAACTTGAAATGTCAAGGATTAGGTTGTAGACGTTTTAAGGAAGGGACTATGTCATGTGTATCTTTTGAGTTTAGAGCATGCAACATATTCTCAATTTCTATTTATGGAATAAAACACGCATAAATGAATGGAGAAGTCAAGACATCATTTGACTGATGCCAAGTAGAGCTCCCAATTACCCTGTCACATTCTTTCAGTTGAAATGAAGGTAAAAATAGTACCCCCAAACAATTGCACATAGTTATCCCTTTTAAACAAATGATAAATCCATCAATGAGCACAGTCTAGAGTACTATGAAAAGTGAGTGGATAGGATGAAGATCGTGGCTCATGCTTGTAATGCCAGCACTTTGGGAGGCCGATGTGGTAGGATCACTCAAAGTCAAGAGTTCAAGACCAGTCTGGAAAGCATAGAAAAATTGTGTCTCTACAAAAAATACACACACACACACACACACACACACACACACACACACATGTAGCCAGGTGAGGTGACCTGTGCTTGTAATCTCAGCTACTTTAGAAGCTGAGGTGGGAGGATTATTTGAGCCCAGGAGTTTGAGTCTGTAGTGAGCCATGATCATGGCACTGCACCCCGGCCTGGATGTCAGAGCAAGACCTTGTCTCAAAAAAAAAAAAAAAGAAAGAAAAGAAAAGAAAGAAAGAAGGGGCAGGGGAGAGTGAATACAATATCCTTAGTGATGAGCATTCCCTATAACAATAACATAGGGTTTAGAGCATGAAAATATTTTAAATATCAAATCAGGGCTATGACAGCTGTATAACAGGAAGACTTCAAATGCCAGGATGCGTAATGATTTAAACATTATAGTCATTTCCTATTGATGGAATATTCAAAACAGGCGTTTTTACTTGGTGGCAAGCTCTCCTCCAAAATTTTTTTTAGGGTCAATTTTCCTTATTTTCTGTGACTCGGCCATGTTTACTATGCAACTTATAAGTTCTCTATGTTTGTTTGTAAAAAGCCAGGAAAAATAGTTCTTAAGAACTGCAGAAAAAAACAAACTTTTCCTTTTTCACCCTTTTGGTTTTAACCTTCTTGACTCCATGTACGTGCAAGGTGGGAAAAGTGCCAGAAATGTAGTCCCTTGCCAGGCAACCTGTCTAAATCATACCTTTGTGTTATGGTAGAGCATACATACATATTTTGATGGACTGTATCCTCCTTTGCTATATATGCTAAGAGAAAAAAAAACCACTTTTTTTTCCCTTTTTTAAGTTGAGGTCTTACTCTGTCACCCAGGCTGGAGTGCAGTGGCATGATCATGGTTCACTTCAGCTTCAACTTCCTGGACTCAGGCAATCCTCCAACCTCAGCCTCTGGAGTACCTGGGACTATAGGCATGTACACCACACACAGCTAATTGTGTGTGTGTGTGTGTGTGTGTATGTGTGTGTGTGCGTGTGTGTGTGTAGATGAGGGCTTGCTATGTTGCCTAGGTTGATCTAAAGTGGTCCTCCTGCCTTAGCCTCCTGAAGTGTTGGGATTACAGATGTGAGCCACCACCCAGGCCAATTAGTGTTTTAGTTAGATCTAAAGGATGAGTCCAGCAAGCAGAGTGAGTAGGGAAAGAGAGACTAGGAAGGAAAGGAGAGAAGCTAACAAAGGGTCTGTTATTGAGTTGGTCACGATAATATGGGTTCAATCTCATTTGTGGCCCTTCCAGCAAATGTGTCACTTGTCTCTTTAAAGTACAGAAGACAAGAATGCTTGGCCCATTGACATCCATCTCCCGTAGATTGAGGGTTGTCTCTTGGGACATTAACTTCCCTGCAGTTCCAGGCTATGCTGCCTGCTGTGTTGAGTAGCGTTGCCAAGCTTTGGAGAAAGCTCTGAAGCAAAAAAGATCAGAGAGTGCTCAGAGCTGTCCAGTTTTGTGGACTGGAGTCTGGTGAGGAAAAAGAATACAAAGCCCTACATAACAAAAGGGGTAATGTATACAAAACACCATACAAGAAAAGATTGCAATAAACCAAAAGTTAGGAGAGAAGGAAAAGGAAGAAGAAAGACTTTCTTAAAACTGTTCAACTGTATCATACCATTAAATTCACACAATAATTGTGAAACATAGGTATCATTCTCACTCCACAAGAGAGACATTATGGCTTGGAAAAGATGAGTTAATTGCTAAAGCTTCTATAATTGATAAGTGCTGGATCCCTAATTCAATGTCCGTATGGCTCCAAATCAATGACCCTTTCACTATAACAGCAGAGAATGACTAATTATCCAGACAATAAGATTAAGAAAATGACCAAGGCCAGCTCACCTCAAGCTGTAATATGCATATTAATCTCCTGCAACATTTTATTAAAATGCAAGTCTGATTCAGTAGGTTCGGGGTGGAGCTTGAGAATCCTCATTTTTTCATGGATTCCAGATGATGCTTATGTTGCCAGTTCATAGACCACACTTTGGTTATCAAGACCTGAGCATTTCTACCAAAGTCTTGAGTAGAAACAACAACACAACAACATTCTCCAATACCCATTTATGACATTCACTATAAAACAACGACATCAACAACAAGACCTCTCACTATATTAGGAATAGAGGAAAACTTTTTTAACTTGACAAAGAATGCCTATTAAAAAACCTAGAGTTAAAGTCATACTTAATGATGAGAAACTAGAAGCTTTCCCAATAAGATTAGAAATAAGACGAGGATGTCTCTCCTTTTATCATTCCTTGTCAACACTGTCCTGGAAGTCCTAGTTAATGCAATAAACAAGACAAGGAAATAAAAGGTATACAGATTGTGAAGAACGAAATAAAACTATCTTTGTTCATAGTTTATGTAGAAAATCCAAAAAAATCGACAAAAAGACTCTTGGAACTTACAAACAACTAAAACAGGCGGTAGGATACAAGTTTAATATACAAAACTCAATCACTTTTCTGTAAACCAGCAAGGAACAAGTAGAATTTGAATAAAAGATACAATGCCATTGCATTAACACTCACAAAAGTGAAATAATACTTAGGTATATATCTAACCAAATGTACAAGATCTATATGAGGAAATTTTTTTTTTTTTTTTTTTTTAGTTGGAGTCTTACTCCGTCACCTAGACTGGAGTGCAGTGGCCGCTCCCAGCCACCGCAGCCTCGACCTGTTGGGCTCAGGCGATCCTTCCGCCTCAGCCTTCCAAGTAGCTGGAACTACAGGCGCGCGCTACCACGCCAGGCTAATTTTTGATTTATTGTAGAGATGAGGTTTCACCAAGTTGCCCAGGCGGGTTTTGAACCCGTGGGCTCAGGCAATCCACTCACCTCAGCCTTCCAAAGCGGGGGATTACAGGCTGAGCCACCGAGCCCAGCTTATATGAGGAAATTTAATGAAATAAATCAAAGAACTAAATAAATGGAGAGATAGTTCATGTTATGTTCATGAGTAAGAAGACTCAATAGGGTCAAGATGTCAGTTTATCTCAACTTATGCTATGGATTCTATGCCATCCCAATCAAAATCCCAGCAAATTATTTTATGGATAGTGATGAACAGATTCTAAAGTTTATATAGCAAGACAAAAAAACCCAGACTAGCTGACACATGTTGAGGAACAAACTTGGTGGATTGACACTATTCAACTTCAAGACTTATCATATGAAGTTATAGTAATCCAGACAGTGTGATGGTAGCAAAAGAATGGGGTGGGGTGGATTGGCAGTAATGGGAATCTGCTGGGAGAGGAGGGCACCAACAAGGGTACATGCATAATGAACATTTGTATACCTAACTCTGAATTGTATCCCACATCTTTAAAATTAAAAATTTTTTTTAAAAAAAGGAATAGACAACTTGACCAATGGAGCAAAGTGGACAGGACAGAAATAGACCCACCTAAATACAGTCAATTGATCTTTGCCAATGAAGCAAAAGCAATACTACAATAGAGCAAAGATAGCTTTTCCCACCCAGCAAATGGTGCTAAAACAACTATATATACTTATACAAAAAAAAGAATCTACACACAGACTTTATACCCTTTACAAAAATTGACTCAGAATGGATCACAGACATAAACATAAAACGCAAACTTACAAAACTCTTAGATGAAAATGTAGGAAAAAAAATGGGATGTTCTTGGCTTTGGAGATGACTTTTAAAATAAACCCCAAAGGCATGACCCATGAAAGAAAATATCAATAAGCTGGATTTCATTGAAATAAAAATTTATACTGTATGACATATGCTGTCAAGAGAATAAAAAGACAAGCCATGGATTGGGGAAAAATATTTCCAGAAGATATATCTGATAAAGGACTGTTATCCAAAATATTACAAGAACACTTAAACTCAACAATAAGAAAATAAACAATCAGGGTAAAAATTGGCAAAAGATCTGAACAGACACCTTGCCCAAGAAAATATGCTGATGGAAAATAAGCACCTGAAAAGATATCACCTCGCATGTCATCAGGAAATTACAAATTAAAACAACAAGGTACAACTACACACCTGCTATCAGAATGGCCAAAAATATAAATATTATAAAACTAAATGTTGGTGAGGATGTGGAGCAACAGGAACTCTTATTCATTGCTGGTGGGAGTACAAAATGGGACAGATGCTTTGAAAAAGTTTGGCAGTTTCTTATAAAACTGATTATACTCTTACCATGTGATCCAGCAATCTGCTTCTTGCTAGTTAATATTAAGAAATTATACCAGAATTTCTTAATATTTAGAAATGTTAACTCAAAAGAATTGAAAACTTATGGCCGCACAAAAATTTGCATATGAGTGTTTATAACAGCTTTTTTCACAGTTGCCAAAGTATGGAAGCAACCAAGATGTCCTTCAGTATGTTAAAGTGGGGTACATTAAGACAATGGGATATTATTCCACACTGAAAGGAAATGAGTTATCACATGCATATTGCTAAGTAAAATAAGCTACTGTGAAAAGGCTACATATTGCATGATTCCAATTACATGACATTCTGGAGAAGGCAAAGTAATGGAGACAGTAAAAAAGAAAGTCAATGGTTGCCAGGGATTAGGAGAGAGGACGGGATACTTAGGTGAAGTACAAAAGGTGTCGGAGACAGTGAAAATATTCTGTTTAATTTATGTTGTTATGCATTTGTCCAATCTCATATAATATACAACACTAAGAGTGAACCCTTAACCCCAATTAACATAAGCTATAGAGTTTGGTGGCAAAGATGTGTTAATGTAGATTCATCAGTTTTAGCAAATATGGCACTCTGGTGAGGGATTTTGATACTATAATGGAATAGGCTATGTATGTGTGGAGGCAAGGCGTCTATGGAATATCTCTGTACCTTCTGTTCAATTTTCAATTTTCTGTGACTCTAAAACTACTCTAAAAATAAAATCTGTTTAAAAAAAGAAAATAGCATTACTTGTATAGTGGACTTAAAATAATTTGTTTATGTTTATACATTTATTAAATTTTATTTCAAGCTTTATCTATACAGTGATTCGAGTTTTCTAAAATTAAAAAACACCTAGGGAAATATTACATCATGAGGAGGGGCCAAGATGGCGACCGGGCAGCGTGGTCTGTGAGACCTCCGCAGAAGAGGACACAGAAAGACTCCAGATCTCTCCCAGGGGGCCTGCTCCCCCACACGGAACTTGTCCACGGACACCGCAGAGGCATTACA
>CAUYQG010068418.1:0-14722 GCA_963574415.1 Tarsius wallacei
CATGGTAGCGCGCGCCTGTAGTTCCAGCTACTTGGAAGGCTGAGGCAGAAGGATCGCCGGAGCCCAGCAGGTCGAGGCTGCGGTGGCCGGGAGCGGCCACTGCACTTCAGTCTGGGCGACAGAGTGAGACTCCAACTCAAAAAAAAAGAAAAAAAAAAAAAGAAAAGAAGCTTAAAATGACAGAACAGAAACTTCAAGAGATGAGTAATTATTACAAGAGGCCAAACCTAAGAATAATTGGAATCCCTGAGGCAGATAGAGACAGAGACCACCCTGGAAAAAAGTTCCATAAAATTTTCAAAGAAAACTTCCCTCATCTCATCAGTGATGTGACCATTCAAACACAGGAGATTCAGAGAAACTCCTACAAGACAAAAAATGAGAAGACCAACTCGTAGACACATAGTAATTCACCTAAACAAAGTAGGCATAAAAGAAAACAACCCTAAGGCAGCAAGAAAAAAAGGTCAGACTACCTACCAGTGAAGACCAATTAGAATAGCAGCAGACTTATCTACAGAAACACTTCAAGCTAGGAGAACTTGGAGCCCAATCTTCAAAGTTCTCAAAGATAAACAATTCAAACCAAGAATTACCTACCCAGTTAAGCTAAACTTCATCACTGATGCAGAACTAAATTCCTTCCCAGGCATTCAATCCCTAAGAACATATGCTGCCTCCAGACTAGCTCTACAAGAAATACTTAAGAAAGTATTAAACACAGAAGAAGGGAAAACAAGAATATCAGTGCCCTTCCCAAGAATGCAGGAAAAAGACTAAAAATACATATGATCAATCCAAAAATCAAAAGAAAGACAACAAACAGCAGCAACAATAAAACTCTAAAAGAACCTCATGACAGGGATAAACTCTCACATCTCAATAATTAGCCTGAATGTGAATGGTCTAAACACACCACTGAAAAAAACATATAATGGCAAAATGGATAAAATATCATGAAGCAACAATATGTTATCTCCAAGAGAATCATTTTCAAAGTAAGAGAATGAGAAACAAAATTTAATGTAAAGAGAATGCAGGAGCTGTGATCTTAATATCAGACAAAATACCCTTTAAGTTATCAAAATTTTAAAAAGATACTGAAGGTCACTACATAATGATAAAAGATTCAATCCATTAACAAGAAATATCCATCCTAAGCATATATGCACCCAACATAGGAGCACCAATTTTCATAAAGCAGCTTCTAGGTAAACTTAAAAAAGATAATCACTCGAACACTATCATAGCTGGGGACTTAAATACCACACTCATAACCCTAGACAGATCATCCAGACAAAAAAATTAACCAGGACATCTGGAACCTCAACATGACACTTGATAAATTGGATTTAATTGATACCTACAGAACAATCCTCCCAACAACCATGGAATGTATATTTTACTCATCAACACATGGAACATACTCTAAGATCGACCACAACCTCAGCTGTAAATCAAGCATCAATAAATTCCATAAGATTGAAATGCTGCCATGCACTTTCTCAGACCACAGTGGAATAAAAATAAATATCAACACCAACAAAGTTCCTCCAAAACAACAAAGACATTCACACTAAACACCATTATGCCAAAGAACTCCTGGCTCAACATGGAAATCAAAACAAAGATTACACGTTACCTGGAAACAAATAAAAAGAGAGAAACATTATCAAAACCTCTGGGATGCCATGAAAAGAGTACTAAGAGGGAAATTCATATCTCTATGAACACACATGAAGAAAATGGAAAGATCACAAGTTAACAGCCTGACAAATCACCTAAGGAAGCTGGAAAAACAAGACCACCAAAACTCTAACTTCAGCAGAAGAATCCAGATCACCAAAAGAAAAGACCAAATTTGGGACATAGAAGACAAAAAGATAATACAAAAAATTAGTGAAACAAAAATCTGGTTCTTCGAAAGGATAAACAAGATGGATGAACCCCCAGACAGACTAACCAAGAAAAAGGGAGAAAAAACCCAAATAAATACTATCAGAAATGCAAAAGATGAAGTCACATCTGACCCCGAAGAAATACAAAAGATTATCAGAGACTACTATGTACACTTATATGGAAACAAACTTGAAAACCTAAAGGAAATGAAAGACTTTCTGATATCACACAAACTCCCCAGGTTGAAACAAGAAGAAATCAAGACCCTAAATATACCAATCACGATCTAGGAAATTGAGTATATCATAAGAAAACTATCTACAAAAAAAAAAAAAAAAAAGCCCTGGACCAGATGGCTTTCCAGCAGAATTCTACAAAACATATAAAGAGGAACTGATACCAATCCTACTGAAAGCATTCCAGGCAATTGAGAAAGATGGAACTCTCCCCAAATCATTTTATGAAGCTAACATCACATTGATACGCAAACCACGTAAATATCCAACAAAAAAAGAGAACTACAGGCCAGTATCCTTGATGAACATAGATGCTAAAATTCTCAACAAGATCCTAGCAAACCAGATCCAAAAACACATCTCAAAAAGTATCCACCATGACCAAGTAGGCTTCATTGCTGGGATGCAGGGCTGACTCAACATTCATAAGACCAAAAACATAATTAAATACATCAAAAGATGTAAAAACAAAAACTACATGATTATGCCATTAGACATGGATAAAGCTTTTGATAAAATCCAGCACCTCTTCTTGATAAACATCCTTGAATATCTATGCATAGATGGAACATACCTCAAAATAGTAAGAGCCATTTAAAAGAAATCTACAGCCAGCATACTGCTAAACAGACAGAAATTGGAATCAATTCCCCCGAAAGCTGGAACAAGACAAGGATGCCCACTGTCATCCCTCCTTTTCACCATAGTTTTGGAAGTCCTAGCTAGAGCAATCAGACAAGAGAAGGAGAACAGGGGTATCCAAATAGGAAAAGAGGAAGCCAAGTTATTCCTCTTTACAAATGACACAATACTATACCTAGAAATCCCCAGTGAATCTGTCAAAAACCTCCCTGCACTGATAAAGGACTTTGGCAAAGTCTCAGGGTATAAAATCAACGTGCAAAAGACAGTCGGATTTCTATACACCAACAATAAACAAACAGAAAACCAAAGAAAAAGCATAATCCCATTCATAATGGTCACACAAAAAAATGAAATATCTTGGCATCTTCCCAACCAGAGACGTGAAAGAACTTTACAATGAGAACTACAAAACACTGCTCAAAGAAAACAAAGATGACACAAACAAATGGAAAAATATTCCATGCTCATGGATTGGAAGAGTGAACATTGTTAAGATGTCCATCCTACCCAAGGAAATCTACAGATTTAATGCATTAAATTATCAGTAGCATTCTTATCAGACTTGGAAATGACAATACAGGAATTCATATGGAAACGTAAATGACCATGAATAGTCAAAACAATCCTCAGGAAAAAACAAAAAACAAAACAATAATAACAAAAATACAACAGGAGGTATTACACTCCCAGACTTTAAATTTTTATTATTAAGCTGCAATAATCAAAACAGCCTGATATTGGTACAAGAACAGGCATACAGACTAATGGAACACGTTAGAGATTCCAGAAGCAAAATCTCAATTTCTCAACAACTCATCTTCGACAAAGCCTCCACCACCAACCACTGGGGAGAGGAGAACCTATTCAGTAAATGGTGCTGCGATACTGCATGACCACATGCAGAAGATTAAGACAAGGTCCCTACCTATCACCATACACAAAAATCAACACTAAATGGATCAAAGACCTGAACATAAAACCTCAAATTATAAGAACCCTAGAAAATGCAGGAGACACCCTTATGGAAATTGGAATTGACAATCAATTCCTGATAAAAACCCCAAATGTCCAAGCCATAAGAGATAAGATAGACAAGTGGGACCTCATCAAAGTCACAAGCTTCTGCAAAGCCAAAGAAACCATCAAGAGAACAGGAAGATAGCCCACAGACTGGGAAAAAATATTTGCCAAATGTATGTCTAACAAAGGCCAAACATCTAGGATCCATAAGGAACTCAAACATGCCAAAAAGAAAAAAAGCAAACAGCCCTATTACAAAGTGGGCAAAGGATATGAATAGACACTTCTCAAAAGAAGACATACAAGCAGCCAACAGATAAATGAAAAAATGCTCAGCCTCACTAGTCATCAAAGAAATGCAAATTCAAACCACACTGAGATACCACCTAACTCCAGTCAGGATGGCCATCATCAATAATAAAAAACAACAGATGCTGGAGAGGATGTGGGGAAAAGGGAACACTTCTACACTGTTGGTGGGAGTGTAAACTAATATAACCTTTGTGGAAAACAGTTTGGTGATTCCTAAACGATCTAAAAATCAACCTTCCACATGACCCTGTAGCTCCTCCACTGGGAATATACCCAGAGGAACTCAAATCACTCTATGAAAAAGGTACTTCCACACGTATGTTTATTGCAGTATTGTTCACAACAGCAAGAATGTGGAAACAACTGTCTTGCCCATCCAAAGAGGACTGGATAAAAAAATGTGGTATATATACATGATGGAATATTACACAGCCATAAAGATTGACAAAATTATGAGCTTCACAGCAACCTGGATGGACTTAGAGTCTATAATACTGAGTGATCCATCACAGAAACAAAGAACTGTATATCACATGTTCTCACTCATAAGTGGACCTTGAAAAATTATCATAACACTATAAGAAAAGAATTGCCAGTAGAAGGAATCTTCTGGGGGGTGGGGGCAGGATTGGCAGCAGTGGGAACCTGCTGGGTAGGTGGGGGTACATCTCACCAACAAGGGTAATGAACATTTGTATACCTAACCCTGAATTGTACCCCACATCTTTAAAATAAAAAACTTACAAGTCAAAAAAAAAAAAAAAAAAGAAATGTCACAACTACGTTTGCATATTTAAAAGATCACTCTACTTTCATTCTTGTGAATGAATTGAAGAGAATTAAGAATGAATTCTAGATAAAGTTAGGATGCTTCTGCAATAACTAAGAAAATAGACATGAACAAGAATATATGGGGAAAAGCAATGGCCATGATCTAGCATGAATTCTAGATTTCTCTAGGTTTTAGGGAAAAATTCTCTCCCTCTCTCCTTCTCTCCATCTTTTATTCTTCTTCTCCAGGACACGTATCTTATAAAGTATTTTCCAAGCTTATATTGAGTCCCTTTATCTGTAAGGTCTGCTCTCAAAATTGCTCACATAGTATTAACTATGCTTAAAATATGCTTAAAGTATAATCAGAAGTGGACACGTCTTGCAGGTTGAACCTAAAAGGTGATCTTTCTGCAATCTTTGTACTTCTGATTCACAAGCATGAAGTGTCAGGGGTTGGCCAAAACGGAAATTTTTTGAACTTTATAGCCAGTCTCTCTGTTTTTATGATATTCTGGATGTTTTTTCAAAATAAGTTTTTGAAAATGTTTAAGTGTAAATGAATAATTTCTCATGGATATAGTTACCTAGTACTCCAATTGTCACACTAAAGATGAACTGTAATTTCCATTTTGTAGAAAACAGAAATTGCTTATGAGGACATTTAGCTCTTTAAATGTGTTTAACAAGTCTTTAACACTATCTAAGGTTTGTTGTTTTATTTCACTTTGATTGATTTTGTTTTGTATTTTTAATATTAAAACCTATCAAGATATAAAAGTTTTTTTCAGTGATATATAAAATTAAACACCAGAAAGTTATAACAGAAATCAAGTTTACTGAAAATACAATGTGGGATACTTTGAGTATACAATACAACTTTAAGGTATGATTATCATTCTTCATATAATGGTTAACATTCAAATATACTGACTCTTATGTGTGCATAATTATCTTTATAACCTTGGTCTTAGGTGTACTCCCTCAAACTGAAATTATTTAAGACCTCTCATCATTTTGTTTAATACTTATAGATTCAATTTATGTGAATTTCAAAACCATTCTTGCTTTCTCACAGTATATTTGTACCCGTAAACATTGTGGTAAACTTAATATTTTTAATAATATTTACATCATGATTTCCCAGATCATATGCTACAATGATCCTGGAAAAATGAACAATGATAAAATTAACTAAAGGGTGGGCAAACAAAGATGTCAGGACATGTTATTTTATGATTCGAAGTTCTGAGTGTCCTTATATTTTCAAATGGGGATGAGTGTGTGTACAATATCTTCAGGATGATATTTTATTTTCAGTTTTCAAGGATGTGTTGAGTTCTGTGGATTGTACATTGTGATAATAGTATAGTGATTTTTAGATATTATTTGCAGCATCTTTCCTGAATAAAATCTTATTTGATGTGATATTAAGAGGTGGCTTTGCATTGGCTTAAGCTGGTTTGATGCCCATAAATCTTGTTTTCTCATTGAGCTTCTCATCAAGGTTTATCCCATTAAACTTTTGTGTAATCCCTGTCTGTAGAGTAATGTTTTGAAAACAAAAAGTTCTGGGAATATAACATTCTTTGGAGCTTGGCCATCTGACAAGTAAGTCCTCAGCTTTCTCTAAACTTCCAATGATAAAGACAAGAGCCTATTTGCATGCTATCAGTAAGACACTATGACTTTCACACACTACCACAAAATGCAGTGATCCACTGTTTTCCACCTACCACCCCCGATGGAATACTCATTGCCAACCAGGTAGTGAGTGATCCATTTATAATACAGCATCTTATTTCCTGCTTTCAGCATTCTCCTTATTTTTACTTCCCTGGATTATCAATTGAATTTCACAACAGTCATCTAATTCTATTTCCCGGGCTACTGTTTTCCTCATCTTTCTCAAGTGGCTGAAACAATGCATCAGATACAGTATATTTGCCTCCACAGATACAATATCTCACTTTGCTGCTAGTGAAAATTTGAGGCATGGGACCACCATCTAATGCAGTGACAAACTGTGCTCCACCTACCACCACTGATTAAGTTTTTGTTGCCAGTCAGGTGATGAGTGATCCATCTACAATGAATCATCTCGTTGCTTGATTTCAGACTTGAGCACTAACTATTCCTGGCTTTGGGAAGATTTAATCATGTAGTAAATATGTAGGTAGTGCCCATGGAATCAACAACTGTAGAAGGAAAAAGAAGAAAATGGGTTTGTGTATAGGAAGAAATTGAGTTTTCATAAAGTTCAACTACAACCTCGGCCAACTCTACAGGCAACTCTAGAAAAAGCTGGCTCTTCACAGCTGTTTATATTGGCTTGAAATTTCAGGTCTTTAAACTGTATCACAATCAGCCATTAGATATGAGCTGCTCACAGAAAGAGAGATCATGTGTGAGCTGTTTATTTGCAGCTAAAATATTTTTTTTGAATAGCTGGTACATGCGGTCTGTTGCTATGACATGTTCTTTTGTGAAGGAATGTCTGAGTGGCACATAACCATGCCCACCACCGCGGATTCAGCCATAGCTAAGCCTATTCATGGACAATATATTATATAGACTCAAATTCTAAAATATCTTATGACAGGCTAAATGACACCATAGTAATAGCCACTCAGAAAGTCAACTATTTTACAATAGCAAAGTTTTACTTTTCATATTATGGTATATCCATCATGGGGCTTCACTTACTATATTTTCTCAGAATATTTGGCTAACAGAACTGCCACCATCATGAATGTTGCTGGTTACCAAACCAGGGGGAAAGAGAATTCTGAGGGTTCTCAAATCAGAAGCCAAATTCTCTGGCTAGGAATTCCAAAATGCCACTTTTCTTCACCATTATTAGTCAGGTCAACTCTCACACAGCCAGAAAGTAAAATCCTACTTTGTGTTCAGAAGAAAATAACTAGTAGTTCTGAGAGCAGTCTAATGACTGCCACAGAAATCTCCGTCATCTAATCTCCACCCAGGCCTCTAACTTCATTACTTCTAAGTACATTAAATTCATGTTTGCAAACTTTATAAACTTCTGCCATCTTGACATTTTCTGAACTTTGCATCGTTCTCACTCCAAAATGTATTTATTTGTGCTCTTTTCCTTGCTTTTGCCGAGAAATGGATTTTGAATAAGTAAAAAAGATTACATTTTTAAACCATAGTTCTTTCTTTTCTCCATTAGTGTTGTCATTTTTAGCTCTCAGGTGAGTAAATGTATGTCAAAATATGATCTCAGTCAAGCAATAATATATGCCTTTCTTTTTCCTAAAACTCCATTTTTTCTGCTCAGAGTATATACATCCTATAGGGCCTGTGTCCAACTTACTTTTTTTTTTTTTTTCCTTCCGAGCACCATTTAATAGTTCCACCTTTTAACTCAAAGCAATTATTTTGTATACCATTCATTAGGGAATTATCAAATACTAAGCAAATAGGAGAAATCTTAGAATGTTGTCATGTATTTCAATTTACACTCGCTTCATTTGAGGTTTTAGAGGTGTGAATTATTTTATAATTACCTCTTCTGCCAATTCAGTGAAAAAAAAAAAAAAAAGATGAATCTGTTGCATGAAATACAACACTGGAAGAAGCCATGATTTTCTAAGTCCTTGTCCAGGCTCAGTCTTAATTAATCTTCTTTTGATAATATTATCTAACTGCAATTCCCTCATCTAGAAAATAAGACTGTTTCACAAGAAAATCTCTAAGGAATTGCCCACAATTAAAGTGAAGTTATTCAGAAAGTAGATTGTCCATTATCTGAGAACAGATATTTCTAAATAGAACAATAATTCCCTTTCCAAATATTGTGATTGTTTCAATTTCATTCCACTAAAGTCTTAAAAAATTACCACTCTGTGCCCTGGTATGAAAGGATTGTAAGAAAGGGGGGCAGGTATAAAGTCTAATGTACAAATTAGATAATAAAAAAGCAATGTGTTCTAATACTTAGAAATAAATAATCTTTCTAATTACTATGGAATAAAAGCTTACCAGAAATGTCTAGATATGGAATTTAGATACTGTACTGGAAAAAGAAGCATGGAAACTATAAGTCTCAAAAAGCTCTAGCCGTTAAGATAACTTTTAGTTGTACTAGGCTGCAAATTCATTATGATATTTAAATTGCATACATATCACACATAAATGAATGGACATACATAGTAGCACTGTCATCACCTTGTTCATCATGAATTCACTACATTTTGCTTCAGTAAATAAACTTTGTGACTCAGTAAATTCTCATCAGTCACTAAAGAGAAAATACTTATATCAGTTGGACGTTAACGCCAAGAATGGATGTGGGATTTTAACATAGGTTCCCTGTGTTTCTTTTGAGAAGATCAAATGATTTTTCTCCTTTATATTGTTAATATGCTTCCTTGATTGATTTCTTAGTGGTAATTAATCTTAATTACTGCAATAATTACAACTTATTTGTGTTTAACTATCTTTTACTTGTATCTCTGAATTTGGTTTATTAATATTTTATTAAATAATATTTCATCTATATAAAAACTTTGGTCCATTTTTTTTGTTTTGGAGTATTCCTTTAATATTTTAGTATCAAGGTTATGGCAGCATCATGAAATAAATTTGACATGGTCAACTTTTCTGACAGAGTTTGTTTAAGATTAAATTTACTTCTTCCTTAAATGTCTGAAAATATTTATTATTGACAGCATCCTGGACTGAAGTAATATTGATTTGGGACAGAATGTTTAAGATTTAAAGTTGTTAACACATATGACTTTTTAGATATTTTGTTAGTTAAGTTAGATTTAAGTAAAATTATACAGAAATTTGTATACTTGTTTAAATTTTCAAATTGTTGGCATGAAATGATGTTTCAACAATATTTTAATATGTGTAAGATTTATAGTGATGTATCTTTTACATTCTGGATATTGATGTTGTTTTTATTTTGGTTGATATTTCCAGGATACATGCAAATGACTGTCCTTTAAATGAAATTTTAATCTGGTTATTTGTTTCCTTGCACATTTGTTTTCAATTTTATATAGTTTTGTTCTTATCTTAATTATGTCCTTCCAATTTAGTATTTTTAGTATAGTTGCTTCGTTATTAAAAATGACAATTTCAGCCGGGCTCGGTGGCTCAGCCTGTAATCCCACGCTTTGGGAGGCTGAGGTGAGTGGATTGCCTGAGCCCGAGGGTTCGAGACCCGCCTGGGCAACTTGGCGAGACCTCATCTCTACAATAAATAAAAAATCAGCTGGGCGTGGTAGCGGGCGCCTGTAATTCTGGCTACTTGGAAGGCTGAGGCGGAAGGATCGCGGGAGCCCAGCAGGTCGAGGCTGTGGTGGCCGGGAGCGGCCACTGCACTCCAGTCTGGGCGACTGAGTGAGACTCCAACTCAAAAAAAAAAAAAAAAATGACAATTTCAATCATTAAATTTCAGCCTTTGTTTCTTTCTCCCCTCTGTCACAGCTATTTATGGAACTATATTTCCTCATAAGAAGAGCATTTCATTTCATCCCACAGATTTTAAAATATAATATTTTAATTGTTATTGAGCTACAAATATATTCTAATATTTATTTCATATCTTCATTAATAAGAAAATTATAAAATAGATGCTCAAATTTTTAAAAAGGATATTTTTCCCAAGTTAATTTTGTTACTTATTTCAAGCTCAGATCGACTGTATTCAAAAAACATATTCTAAATTATTTCAGTCATTTAAAATGCATTCAAGTTTGTTTTATGACCCAGCATATGACAATATTGAAAAATATTATATTCAGTATACTTTTAAAAATAAAAGTGTATTCTTAGCTGCATGTCTTATTGCTGTTACAAAATACCTTAGCATGAGTAATTTATAAACAACATAAATTTATGGCTCACAGTTATGGAGGGTGAAAAGTCAAAGGTCAAGCTGCCAAAGATTCAGCGCCTGGTAAAGGATTCACCCTCTGCTTCCTAGATGATGCCATCTTGCTTCATCCTCACATAGTGGAAGGGCAAACAAGCAACCTCAGAATCTTTTATAAGAACACTAAACCCACCCATGTGGGCAACACTCTTATGACTTAATCACTTCCACAGAAGTTCCACTGTCTAATGCTATCATATTGAAAATTAGGCTTCAGCCTATGAACTTTGGGAGGCATAAACATTCAGACCATAGCATTTCTTAATTGACATAATAACTGAACATATGTATGAGTTACGTAACGATTATTTGAAACATATAATATATAATGATCAGATCAAGATCATTATTATACCCATCAATACTCCCCTTCTAGTTATTTAAAACTATATTACATATTACTGTTAACTAAAGCCATCCAGCAGTGGTATAGAACACCAGAATTTATTCCATCTATCTAGCTGTAATTTTGTATCCTTTTACAAATTTCTTCCTACCACTTCCCTTTTCCCCCAAACCATTCAAGCCTCTAGTATCCTTTGTTCTACTTTCACTTCTTTTTTTTTTCTTTATTTTAAAGATGTGGGGTGCAATTCAGGGTTAGGTATACAAATGTTCATTATGCAGGTACTCTTGTTAATGGGGTGTGCCCCTTCATACCCTGGCAGTTTCCCTCAACTGCCAGTCCCACCCTCAACTCCCCTGGCAGTTTCCCACTACTGCCAATCCCTTTCTTATAGTATTATGATAATTATTCACAGTCCACTTTTGAATGAGAATATATGGTACTCTGTTCTTTGTTTCTGTGATAGATCACTGAGTATGATAGACTCTAAATCCTTCCAAGTTGCTGCAAAGTCCATATGTTTGTCCTTCTTTATAGCTGCATAATATTCCATTGTATTCATACACCACATTTTTTTTTTTTTACCCAGTTCAGCTTTGATGGGCAGCATGCTTGGTTCCATGTTTTTGCTATTGTGAACAGAACAGCAACAAACATGCATGTGCAGGTATCTTTTTGGTAGAATGATTTGAGTTCCTCTGGGTATATACCCAATAGGGGGATTGCTGGGTCATATGTAAGGTTACTTTCTAGTTCTTTCAGAAATCGACACACTGTCTTCCAAAGAGGTTGCACTAGTGTCCATTCCCACCAGCAGTTTAGAAGCATTCCTTTTTCTCCGCATCCTCACCAGCAAATGTTGTTGCTTGTTTTATTAATGATGGTCATTCTTACTGGTATCTCAATGTGGTTTTGATTTGCATTTCCCTGATGATTAGTGAGGCTGAGCACTTTTTCATGTGTCTGTTGGCTGCCCATATA
Organism: Tarsius wallacei; assembly: GCA_963574415.1. NCBI lineage: Eukaryota > Metazoa > Chordata > Mammalia > Primates > Tarsiidae > Tarsius > Tarsius wallacei. The sequence continues at coordinate 12,125 of CAUYQG010068418.1, forward strand.
TCTTCTTTTGAGAAGGGTCTATTCATATCTTTTGCTTACTTTTTAATAGGGCTGTTTGCTTTTTTTCTTTCGGCACATTTGAGTTCCTTGTAGATCCTAGATGTCAGGCCTTTGTCAGATATACAGTCAGCAAATATTTTTTCCCATTCTGTGGGCTATTTCAGCCATTATAATAGGTGTATAAAAAGATCTCGTTATTTTAATTTGCAACTCCCTATAGTAAATTTTAGTGTAATCATATTTAATGTAATTACTGAGAGATTTCAATTTAAAATGGTCATATTCATATTTGTTTTTGTGTTTAATCTGAATGTGTTTTATCTTTTGTTTCTTGTCTTTATTATAACAAATAAAGAATTATTATTATTCCATATCCATCTCCCTCTAGTTTATTAGCGATAAATTATTTTAGTTTTCTTTAAGTGATTATCTTAAATATTAAAATATGCATTTTTCTCATTCAAATCTATTATAAGCTGGAGCTTATAGCATGATCCAAACAAAGCAACAATTATAGAACCCTTCTACTATGATTTTCATTACTGTCACACATTTTGAGTTTTGACAGGTTTTATCCATTGTTATTTATTCTTTACAGTGTACCCAAGATTCATTCTCATTCTCTCTCTCTCTCCCTCTCTCTCTCTCTCTCTCTCTGTATATCTATTTCTATCTATCTTTTTTCGATCTGTTAATATACTATTATTTCACAATCATATTTGAGGATTGTTTTCTCTGGGTACAGAATTCAGTTTGGCACATGTTAATTTACAACTTGAAGATGGCATCCCATTGTTATTGTCTTCAGCTTTCTTAGTTTCTGTTGAAAAATTAGCATTAGGTAATGTATCCCTCCCTCATCATTGGCTGTTTTTTAATTGGAATATCATATACATTTGGATAATTCTGCATTAATAATGGACATGTGTATTCTAAGCTCCTTTTAAAAACTCCTCCTTTTATCTTTTTGTGCTTCAGTCTGGTAATTTTCCAGTAACATTATTTCAAGTTCACTGACTTTCTCTGGTTCCTATCAACTGTGAAACTCCACCAAATTTTTTAAATAGATTTTTTAGGTAGAGCAGTTTTAGTTTTACATCAAAGTTGAAGGAAAAGTACAGAGAATTATTATATAGCCTTCTTCCCACTCAAGCATGACCTTCCCAACTGCCAAAAGAAAACTATTAAAATTTTTTCTTATTTTTAAACTATTTTTCTTAATCAGTAGAATTCATATCTTTTCTTTCCAGTTTTTTTCAGGAATTATCTGGATGAGTATTAAAATAATTATATTATTAATTATATGATTAAACATACCTATTTTAAGAATCTATCCAATTGTTTCAATATCTGCATCAACTTTCGGTGTGTTTCTATTGTATTCCTTCCCTGATTATCTGTCACTTTTCTTGTTTCATGGTAAGCCTAGCAATTTGCAAGTGAATGGTAGATTTTAAAAAAAAATAAAATTTAAACCAATAATTTGGTTCCCTTAATGATGCTTTGTTTTTTTTCCAAACAATATTTATTATATTTCTAGAAGCTAGATTTGGTGAGGTTACCTAATACAGTCAGGAATAGAGCTTGTTTAAAGTCTTTAACTTTGTTTTTTTTGTTTGTTTGTTTTTGTTTTTTTGAGTTGGAGTCTCACTCTGTCACTCAAACTGGAGTGCAGTGGCTGCTCCCGGCCACTGCAGCCTTGACCTGCTGGGCTCCAGCCATCCTTCTGCCTCAGCCTCCCAAGTAGCTGGAACCACAGGCGTGCGCTACCATGAATGGCTAATTTTTGATTTATTGTAGGGATGAGGTCTCGCCAAGTTGCCCAGGCAGGTCTCGAACCCGCGGGCTCAGGCAGTCCACTCACCTCAGCCTTCCAAAGCATGGGATTACAGACTGAGCCACCGAGCCCGACTTAAAGTTTTTAACTTTTACAAAGGTTTTAGTCTTTGAGAGTTCAGGTCTAGTCCAGGTTTCTTCTTATTGAAAACCAAGTATGTTTACCAATTTGCCTCTGCTACAATGGGCCACAACTCTCTTCCTTCACCAAACCTGTTATATTGCTGAATCTGTACTCAGTTCCTTGGCCTCTTGGTTATGTATTATGATCTATCACTTCCTAGCTGCTAATTTTTAATTGACAGGTGCCTCAGAGAGAAAAGTAACAGGATGCCAGGAACATCTATCTGGCTTGCCCCCTTTTGGTTGTAATTTTGAATACTTAAATTCTAGCAAACTTGAATTTTACATATGTCATCAAATATATTTTGAAAGGTTGAAACAGGAAGAAATTGAGACCCTAAATAGACCAATAAGAATCCAGGAAATTGACTACGTGATAAGAAAACTACCTAGAAAAAAAATCCCTGGACAACATGGCTTTCCAGCAGAATTCTACAAAACATACAAGGAGGAACTGATACCAATCCTACTAAAAGTATTCCAGGCAATTGAGAAAGATGGACCTCGCCCCAAACTTCATTTTATGAATCTAACGGCACATTGATACCCAAGGTAGGTAAAGATCCAACAAAGAAAGAGAACTACAGGCCAATATACTTGATGAACATAGATGCTAAAATTCTCAACAAGATCCTAGCA
>CAUYQG010068419.1:0-13606 GCA_963574415.1 Tarsius wallacei
CTTTGGCTTTGCAGAAGCTTGTCAGTTTAATGAGGTCCCACTTGTCTATCTTATCTCTTATGGCCTGTGGGTTTCGGGTTTTGTTCAGGAATTGGATGCCAGTTCCAATTTCCATGAGGGTATGTCCTTCATTTTCTAAGATTCTTATGGTTTGAGGTTTTACATTTAGGTCTCTGATCCATTTGGAGTTAATTTTGTGTATGGGGACTCATCTTCAACAAAGCCTCCACCACCTATCACTGGGGAGAGGAGAACCTATTCAGTAATTTTCTTTGGAATCTGTAATCATTCAGGTCTGCAAACTCGACCTCTGTTCCCCAGATTTGTGCTTCATTCTCTGTTTAATTCACTTCCAATTGCTACCAACTATGTTTTTTTCCTGTCACCTTGAGCTTTGCATAAAATGTCTGCTCAGATATCTCCCTTTTCTTTACTTTCCCTTTAGAACATTTATCTAATCTTTTTGTAAAACTAGTGTAAGATTTATTGCTTGTCGTTTTGTGGTTCTGTATCACAACTACAGCGCATTCCCCTGCCTATTCTTATTCTTTTTAAAATTTTATTTTAAGGGAAGTTTCACGAGTATTTCCTGTCTAATGAACTGCTTGTGGTTATGTTTCCACTGCCTCTCTCTCTCTCTCTTCTTTCTTAAATGGTACTCAGTTCTCAGTGATAGGTTTGTAGCTCTCCTCTTGATTACATTTGTCTAATAAGCCATGTTATACCACTTTGTTATATTACTTTTATTTGAGTACCATCCTTCCACTCCCTTCAATTTCAGTCATTACTCCAGTCGTGCCTTAGCATGAGACGATTTTTTGTCCATTGCTAGCATTTCCAGTACTTAGAGGGCATGTACCATATAGTAAAATTCTAGAAAAAAGTGACTTCAGCAAAGAGTAAAACATAGTCTTGCATTTAGCTCTAAACAACAATTATATCTCCCTGATCCTGGCCCTTCTCTCAGGGGTGCAGACCATTTGGTTGTTTTCCACGGAGGGAAAATCCCTGGAGCTAGCAAATGGTTTTTCACATCGTCATGAGAACTTTATTGAGCCTTTCTTGCTTTGTTCTTTGACACTCTGAGTTTTCCAAATTTCTCCTTCCTTTTCCAACCTGTCAGCATTAAAATGAGGTTCCTTCTATTTTTAGCTTTTCAGTTATCAGAACAACAATTCATGCATAGTAGCTTCTGCTTCTCAAAGACTGAAGCCCACCTGCCTGCCCTGGCTCAGAGAGATCTAATCTAAAGCTTGTTTTCCAAACAGAGATCTGTCTCCTGAAGCATCTTTTTTGTGCATTTGGGAGGAGCACAAAAATACAGGCAGGAAGATTGTAGCCTTGGTATATTACCACCCAGTCTCTGGAAAAAGCAGAAGGAAATAGGTTTCAATTCACTGCTCTCCAGTCTGCCTTGTGTTGCCCATCTCTGCCTGATCCCTCAAAGGAGCTGAGTCTGACGATATCTGGGTCTCTGCCCTGTATTTTTCTATCTCTGGGCTGATTGACCAGGAGGCATCTGTGTCTCTAGATATAGAGGCTTGTTTGGTATGTGAGTTTAGGTAGCATTCCTTGTGAGGCTTACTGTACACTTTGTGCACTAGAATGACACATTCATTGGAAAAGGGGTGAATTCATTCTTACAAGTGGGTAAGTTGCCAGCAGAGAAGTGTGTTGGTGTGTCTCACCTGTCAGATGCAACTTCATAAATGGTTGCTGAAATAAGCCCTGTGCATTTTTCGGAGAATTCTTTTTTAAGATCAAATTTTTACATGTAATTTGTTAAAGTACATGTAGTAGGTTTGAATATGCAGAGTGGCAAAGCCCACGTGTATTTTCTTTATTTCTGTCTGTAATTGAACTCTATTCAATTATTTCAGCTTGCAAGTCATTAATATCTCTGATACCAGAAAAGCTGATCTTTCCAATTCAAGGTAAACTCCGTTACCTCCAGTCTGAGATTCAGTCTCTAAGGTAACCATTCAATCTTTGAAACATCTTTCTTGAAATTCAGCTCTTCTCTCATCTTTCCTTCTCCTTGAGGATGACCTCAGTTCTAGGTTGATAGTGAGGAAGGAAAAGAAATCTTGACAAGGTAAATGTGATGTCTGGTCTACAATCCTCCCTTCAGGTTGGCCACCATGAAATGTTACTGATCCAAGATAGTCTCTGATGAACTGCTTTCATGTATACTGTTTTGATTTTTTAATAGATTTTATTCTTAGAGCAGTTTTAGCAAAATTTTGTGGAAAGTTCAGAGAATTTCCATATAATTCCTGCTTCCATGCATGAACAATTCCCCAACAATATCTGACACCAGAAGTGTTGCAATTAATGAATCTATATTGACATATCATAAATCACTCAAAATCACAAGTTAATTTAGGATTCACCCTGGGTATTACACATTCTATGCATTTTAACAAATGTATAATGACATGTATCCACCATTAAAGAATAATACAGAGTGGTTTCGTTGTCATAAAATCTCCCTCTGCTCCACTTTTTTATTTCTACCCCCTGAAAACTCCCAGCAACTACTGATCCTGTTACTATCTCTATAATTTTGCCTTTTCCAGAATATCATAGACTTGGAATCACACATTATGTCACCTTTTCAGATTGACTTCTTTCACTGAGTAATATGCACTTAAGGCTCCTATATTTCTTTTCATGACTTGATAGGTCTTTTTAAAAAACATTGAATAATATTCCATTGTCCTGATGTACCACAGTTTATTTATTCATTTCCCTATTGAAGGGCATCTTGGTTGCTTCTAAGTTTTGGCATTTATGAATAAAACTGCTATGAAAATCTGTTTGCACGTTTTGTGTGAACATAAGTTTTCAACTCCTTTGGGTAAATACCAAGGAGCATTATTCCTGGATCATATGCTAAGAGTATGTTGAATTTTGTAAAAAACCACCACACTGTCTTTCAAAAGGCATGTACCATTTTACATTTCCATCAGCAATGAATGAGAGTTCCTGTTGCTCCATATTCTCAGCTTTTGGTATTACCAGTGCTCTGAATTTTGGCTACTCTAAACAGGTATTCAGTGATATCTCAATTTTTTTTTTTTAGTTGGAGTCTTACTCCGTTGCCTAGGCTGGAGTGCAGTAGCATGCTCCTGGCCACCCCAGCATCCACCTGCTGGGATCAGGCGATCCCTCCACTTCAGTCTTCCAAGTAGCCGGAACTACAGGTGCCTGCTACCACGCCTGGCTAATTTTTGATTCATTGTAGAGATGAGGTCTCTCCAATTGCCCTGGCTGGTCTTGAACCCCCATGGTTGGACAATCCACTCATTTCAGCCTCCCAAAGTGCTGGGATTACAGTCTGAGTCACCGAACTGAGATTCCAATGATTTTAATTTGTAATTTGCTAATGACATACCATGTTGAGTATGTTTTCATATGTTTAGCTACCATCTGGATATCTTCTTTGGTGAAGTGTCTGTTCAAGTCTTTGGCCTAGTGTTAATCAGGTTGTTCATTTTCTTATTGTTGAGTTTTAACGGTACTGTGTATATTTTGGATAATAGTCCTTTAACAGATAATGCTTTTTGCAGATATTCTTTCCCAGTTTGTGGCTTATCTTTTCATTATCTTTTGACATTGTCTTTCACAGAACAGAAGGTGTCTTTTTTAATTTTAATGAAATTCAGATTATTCTTTTATGGATTGTGCCTTTGGTATTGAATCTAAAAAGTCATTGCCAGACCCAAGGTAGCCTAGATTTTCTCTTATGTCATCTTCTACAGGTTGTACAGCTTTGTATTTTACATTTAGGTCTATGATACATGTTGAGTTAATTTTTTGTGAAGAATATAAGGCTTGTATCTAAGTTCATGTTTTGCATGTGACTGTCCAGTTGTTCCAGCATCATTTGTTGGGAACATTATCTTTTCTTCATTGTTCCTCTGCCAAAGATACATTAAGTATATTTATATGGGTGTGCTTCTTAGCACTCTATTCTGTTCCATTGATCTATTTGTCTACAATATTCATTTTGGATGTGTGTCATTCTGCTATGGGTTCTGATAGACAACTATTACACAGTGTCTCCTTGCCCTAAGCACTACATCCATGGGTGCTGTGATTCAACCCTGGATGTTCAGGACTCTGGAAGTGCCTCTGCCTCACTGCACTCAGCACCTCATTCATTCATTATTATTTTATCCCTCTGGTTTTACAAGGGATGATGGGTCTTTACAAAAAAGTACACAGATGTCACCCCAGAAGTAAGGCATAAATCACCTCGGCTCTCTGGTTCTCCCTGCCACCCTCTGGCATTCTTTGCCAAACTCCTCTGTGAAGCAGCATGTCCTTCTCCTGCCAAAGTGTTGAATTTTTATTTCCTTTTGGGCAGGAACTGGATCTTATAACAGCATGCATTCTCTTTCTAAATTGTTGGTTTTTTAAAAAAAATAGAAAATGTATGACTCTTTCCTTTAGAGCTCGGTCTGTTTAGTCTCAAAAGACTCTCTCAAAAGCAAATAATCAAACTAAACAAAAGTCTTATATTCTGCAGTTGAAAACTTTGGCTTTAAAGACCATTATTTATGAGTTTAACAAATCCATTCATTAACCCCACTGGTGTCTGTTGTGATTAGTCTAGATTCCGGGCTCTATCCTTCTACTCTAAGACCAGTTCATCTAGTAAGTAATCTCAGCTCCTTGACTTGTGGGGAAAAGAAAATGGCATTAAAATGCATAAGAGAAAGACCCTCAAAATATTTTGAGTATACACAAACACACACACAGATTTCAGGCAGAAACACAGATACCTTATAAATGAAAATAAGTGCAACATGATATGCACATTGGTACAGTTCCCACTAACCTTAATTTAAGGGCAGTTTTGCATAGTGGAGACAATACTGGAGTAGAAGGTTCTACATTTGCTTGTACCACTAACTAGATGTACGGCTGTAAGCCAGGTTTTGTGTACATTTCTTTATCAATTAAATATCAAATTTTAAAAAACATTTACTTACATATTTAATAGCTATTAATAAACAGTAGGGCCATTGGTTATTTAACTTTTCCTTTCTTGTCTGCAGTTTTCAAAATTTTTAAAGGACATGAAATATTTAATCAGACTTTCCTCTAATTTTTAAAAACTTAAAATGCAGCAGTTGCTATGAGATCTCATTGTTCTCACCTCTCATATTGGAAAACATTCCACCCTTTAAGTGCCACAAAACACCTGGAAAAAGCAAGAAAAATTCTCTTTAAATGAAAACCATATTACTTTAGACCTTAAATTATTTCTAAAGGTAATTTTAGAAATGTAATGTCCAGCATTAAATCAAAGATAACTAGGAACACAAGAAGAACATAAAAAAAATAAGTGAGACTTATTTAGGGACACAATAGAACAGACTTACATGTATCCCAGATATCAGAATTATAAGATATAACCTATAACTTGTCCGTGCTTACCATGACAAAAAAGATTAAGGCCAAGCTTGAAATATTCTACAGGAAATAGAAAACTAAAAAAATTGACACAAATTTTTGAAAAGAGCAAAGATAAAATTCAAGCCCTGGAAAATACAATAAATAAAATTTATATTTATATTTAAGAGCATATGAGACACTGCTGAAAAAAGAATTAGTGAATTGGGAAAAAGATAAACTATGCAGTGTAAAGCACAGAAAGGCAAAGAATACAAGATACATAAGAGAGTGAAAAACTTAAAAAATTAATAGTTCTAAATGCATTTAATTAAAGTCACAGTGGAAAAGGGAGAATGAGTAAGAAGTATTATTTGGAAACTACTGGCTGAGAATTGTTCAGAAGTAATGAAAAATATTAATTCATAGATTCAAGAAGCCCAACAAATCAGAAGCAACAGAAGTAAAAAGAATTTTAAACTTAAGCACTACATAGAAAAGAAAACAAAAAAACAGACTACCTTCAAAGTTTCAAAAATTAGACTGACAGCCTTCTTCTCAACTGTAATATTGTAAGCCAGACATAATGGAAAGATAAATGTAATGGCCCAACAAAAAATAATTGCCAATTCTATGTCTATCCAGCAATAACATCCCTTAGGAAGGAGAAGAAATAAATTTTGAAAAAGTAACAACTGAGACAATTTCCCACCAACAGATCTATATTAAGAAAAAACCTAAATAGTATAATTGTAATAAAAAGAATACACTCACAGATGGAAGGAATGTTGGCAAAAAAAAAAAAAAGTCAATGAAATTAACAAGTAAAACCAAATCTAAATGATGTTTTACCATACAAGGCAAGAATAATATTGTCTTGCAAGGTTAAAATATATAAAGAATGAAAATACACACCAGCATATACATAGGAATAAGAAAAATTGAGTTAAAATACTCATATTATTAGGGGAAGAGGATATAAAAATATCAGTTAACATCCAGTTGTAATAGGTTAAAATCATGTACTTTCTAGAGTAATCTCTAAAGAAATAGTAAAAGAGAAAGTAGCTTCCAAACTCATAGAAGAAAAATATTAAAATAATAAAACATTCAGTCCAAAGGAAGGTAACAAAAGAGATTAAAGGAACATAAAACAAGAGGGCCAAATAATGTCTGTTAATAAGGTGGTAGTTTTAATCTAAATAGATCAGGCAGAAAGAAAGAAAAAACATCTCACCTATATACCATTTTAATGAGATATCTAAGACATAAGTATTCAAAAAGGTTGAAACTTAAACTAAAGTGATGGAAAAATATTTAGTAATTGCTAATGTACATTGACTTCCAGAAATACTCCCACCCATTGTCACTACTTTATTAGCATCCTAACACAAAGGGCAAGGGCAGATAATGTATTGTCTTATTTAAAAATGTCTTATGATGCCCAGAACTAAAAATATGTGGACTATGAAATGACATAACCTTAGAAAAAAATTTCCGATAAGCAAGATGGTGATGGAACCGGTGGGAGTGTCAGCATGCACAGAGAGCGGAGGGGAGGGACTGGAGGTCAGAATCTGCTCCCTAAAACAGAGGTGGCCAGAAGCAGCAGTGGTGCTTTGGAAAGGAACCTAAAGTTCCAGAAATGGCCACAGAGGAGGCTTTATTTATTTATTTATTTTTCTGTTTATGTTTTAGTACTTGTTTTCTTCTTTTGTTAATTTATTTTTGGTGTTTTTCTGTTTGTGTATGGGTTTTTTGAGGGCGAGTGCATCATCAGGTTTTTGTTTTTGCATGTTTGTTTGTATACTTTGGGTTTTTGTTTGTTTCTTTGTTTATTTGTTAGTTTGTGTGCCTGTTTTTCTTCTCCTTCTCCTCTCACTTCATCTTTCTTTAATCTTCCTTCTTCCTTTTTCTGTTCTTTTCTTATCTCATTTTGCTTTCAGGGGGCATACATACACCCCCCACCACATGGGCAGATTGTAAGGTGATAGGAAGTGGTTTCCAGGGGGCCCACACACCCAGCAGATACTGTGATCTGCAAATAGCTTCCGAGCCACAGGCCTCCCATCACAACTTAACTCTCAAAACTGCAAAAAGAACAGTCCTCCATCCCAAGTCTGGCTTCAAAATTGAGCAATCAAGAGGATCTACATAAGGAAGAATAGGGGATTGAGCAAACAGAAGTGAAAGCTATTCCCCCATTGTTGAGCAAAGAAATTAAAGAAGGGGGAATGGGGGAGGAAAACCATCACAAATGAAGAAGAACCAAAGGAAGAACACAGGTCCCATACAGACCCCTGGGAAAACAGCACCTGAGAATACAGATTTTGGAACTCAAATAATGAAGAGCCCTCAAACTGACTGATCTCAAACCACAAACCCAGATATCAAGGTATTAATAGAGAGAATGATAGAAATGAGGAGAGAAAAAAGGAAAGAATGAAGGAGTTGATAACTGAGATGATGGCAATAAAGAACACAGTAAAGGAAATAAACTGGCAAGCGTGGAAAGCAGAATTAACCACTCAGAAGAAAAAAACTCAGAGATTGAGGACCAAAAAATCAAATTAATCCAAACTGTTAAAAACATAGAAAAGAAGCTTTAAAAGACAGAACACAGTCTCCAAGAGATGTGCAATTATATCAAGAAGCCAAATCTAGGATTAATTGGCATTCCTGAAGCAGATAAAGAAACAGAGACCACCCTGGAACAGACATTCCATGAAATTATCCGAGAAAACTTCCCTTATCTCATCAGAAATGTGACCATTCAAACACAAGAAATTCAGAGAACCCCTACAAGACATGAAAAGAGAAGACTAACTCTAGGCACATGGTAATTCACTTACACAAAGTAGGTATAAGAGAAAAAATCCTAAGGGCAATAAGAAAGAAAGGTCAGACTACTTACTAGGGAAGACCAATCAGAACAGCCGCAGACTTAGCTACAGAAACACTACAGGCTAGAAGAGACTGGAGTCCAATATTCAAAGTTCTTAAAGATAAACAATTCCAACCAAGAATTTCCTACCTAGCTAAGCTAAGTTTACCTAGCTAAGCTAAGCTTCATCAGCGATGGTGAATTCAAACCCTTCCCAGACATTTAATCCCTAAGAAGATGGTTCTGGGGATGGGCTGGCTGCCCATGTGTAGAAAGAATCAACATTGCTAAGATGTTCATTCTACCCTAGGCAATCTGCAGATTTAACGCAGTACCCATTAAATTACCAGCATCATTCTTCTCAGACTGGAAAATGACAATACAGGCATTCATATGGAAACATAAATGACCACAAATTGCCAAAACAATCCTCAGCAAAAAAAATCAAAGTGGGAGATATCACACTCCCAGACTTTAAACTTTATTATAAAGCTACAATAATCAAAACAGCCTGGTATTGGTACAAGAACAGACATATAGACCAATGGAACAGGATAGAGCTTCTAGAAGCAAAATCTCAATTTCTCAACCAACTCATCTTTGACAAAGCCTCCACCACCAACAACTGGGGAGATGAGAACCTATTCAGTAAATGGTGCTGGGAAAACTAGCTGACCACATACAGAAGATAGAAACAAGATCCCTACCTATCACTATACACAAAAATCAACTCTAAATGGATTGAAGACCTAAATGTAAAACCTCAAACCATAAGAACCTTAGAAAATGCAGTAGGCACCCTTATGGAAATTGGAACTGGCAACCAATTCCTGATCAAAATTCCAAATGACTGTGCCATAAGAGATAAGATAGACAAATGGGACCTCATCAAAATGAAAAGCTTCTGCAAAGCAAAAGAAACCATTAGGAGTATGGGGAGACAGCCCACAGATTGGGAAAAAATATATGCTAACAGTATATCTGACAAAGGCCTAACATCTAGGATCTATAAGAAACTCAATTGTGCCAAAAAGAAGAAAACACAGCCCGATTAAAAAGTGGGAAAAAATTATGAATAGACACTTCTCAAAAGAAGACATACAAGCAGCCAACAGATACATGAAAAAATGCTCAGCCTCATTAATCACCAAAAAACTGCAAATTAAAACCGCAGTGAGATACCACCTAACTCCAATCAGGATGACCATCATCAGTAACAAAAAATAACAGATGCTGGAGAGGTTGCAGGAAAAAGGGAACACTTCTACACTGTTGTGGGAGTGTAAACTAGTACAACTTCTGTGGAAAACAGTGTGGCAATTCCTAAAAGATCTTAAATTGACCTTCCATACAACCCCACAACCCCCCTTCTGGAGGAACTCAATCACTCTATGAAAAAAGATACCTGCACAGGCATGTTTAATAAAGCATTATTCACAATAGCAAAGACATGGAACCAACCATGCTACCCAATGAAAGTGGACTGGATTTTTAAAAAATGTGGTTCATAAACTCAATGGAATATTACACAGCCATAAATAAGGACAAAATTATGAACTCTGGAGCAACTTGCATGGATTTAGAGCCTGTAATACTCAGTGATCTATCACAGAAACAAAGAACTGAGTACCACATGTTCTCACTTACCAACGGGCCATGAACAATTATCATAATGCCAAAAGAAAGGGATTGGCAGTAGTGAGAAACTACCAGGGGAAGGGGAGGAACACACTTCACCAATAGGGTACCTAATCTCAAACTAGGCGAACTGGGGACCAAAGACAGGCTTAAGCTTTACCTGTACAATGACCATTTGTACACCTAACCCTGAATTATACCTCACATCTTTGAAATAAAAAGTAAAGAAAAAAATTCCAGTCATGAGATATATAAGAAGAGGATACAGCTTGCACCAACACCTAGTCAAAGCAAAACTTTGACTATATAAGTTAGCATACACAATTATAAACACACCATACACATTATTTTCTTTTTTGATGGTACTACCTGAAGTAGAATTTATCAGTCTTTCTGTTTGTAGGCTGTAACCACATAACACACTCCAAGTAGTGAGTAATCTTTGTATGAAGTCACATTTTATTCATCCCATCTTATTAGATCTCATTATATATCTGACATTTCTTACCCTAACAAAGTTGAATGGTTTCATGAAACAGCCCTGAAAATAATCACTGACACAGTAAAATGGCCCAAGGAAGCATGTATTTGTGACAAAATGTCTACACATATTCATCCATAAATCAATGCTTGTAGTATTAGAATAATTAATTATGTTCGTATATCTCAATACAATGTGCCAATTATTTTAAAGTGCATCAGAGTCATTCTTGTGAATCTTCAACTCTTCATTATTTTTGGTGTATTTAATGATTATACCAAAATATAATGAGAAGGAGGTACCTTATTGGAAGGCAATAATCTAAACTTAAAAAAGAAAAAAGACTTGTAGAAGCTTCAAAATGTCAAAAAAAGTTACCAGTAATGCTATCAACAACAGAGAAGACCATGAAGATTAGAAGGACATTCTCAAGCAAAATGAAAAAGCAAAAGGAAGATAAAGTAGTAAACAAAAACATAATTTGTATGTTGAACAGGACACATGAGTTCAGCAGCAAGTTCATTTTGATGCACTATTTGACTTGTAAGTACTATAATCTTTCATTATGATCTGATATGACAAGCGATAATTTCATTTAATTCTTCTTAATTACAAGTTTGTTTTCTTTTTCAAAATTAAGATCCATTAATAACAACAGAGAATCAAACAAAATATACAAAAGACAATGTATATTTTTCTAATAGTTTGAAAAAGAAAATTTGGTGGTCTCATTGTTATTCAGTTTGGTTAAAATTTGCCTACATTGTTTTGTTTCTAATCAGTTTTTAACATGGCAGACATTGCTGATAATTATAATGGACTTCCAGGCTATTAAAATATATTGAAACCCTTGAGAGTTATGATGACTTTGTGGAATATAAGAAAGGCAATGTTTACCTGGATTACATGTAGATCAAATAAAAATCTCAAAATCTTTAAGAACATACAAATATTACTTTGCAGGCTAAAAATATGTCTGGTGGTTATTAAATTTTTACATGAAGGAAGTTTTCCTTTTGAGTGTCATGGTACAAAGTGATGTTCTTCAAATAATGGCTATTGAATAATCATTATGAAACTAATTGCTGTATGGGGCCTGACAATTAAGTTCGCAAACTTGCCACTGTGCGCTGATGTTGGCAGCACTGTGCAAACAACTCAGTGAGGTTTCATATCTTTGGTATATCAGTGTCTAGTAGCTATGTTTGTGTCAACGTGTGGTGGTGTCTTGCTGAGTGGCAATCATTATTGTTATGCATGTTTTTGTGTGCTGTTGCGAGAATGTCAGACTTTGAATTAGAACAATAAACAAACATGAAATTTTTTGTTAAACTTGGCAAGAGTGGAAGTGAAATCAGGGACATGTTAATCCAAGTTTATGGGGATCATGCCATGAAGAAAAAAATGTCAGTGTACAAATGGATTAAAGGTTTTTCTGAGGGAACCGAAAGCATCATTGATGAAGTGAGGTCAGGACGGTCAGCAATGCACAGAACTGATGAAAAATTGCAAAGATTAATCAAATTGTGTGTCAATATGAGAAGCTTAGCAGACCAAATAAACATCGACAGAGAAACAGTTAGGAAAATATTAACAGAAAATCTTGGCATGAGAAAGGTGTGTGCAAAAATGGAAACAAAGGAGCTCTTGCATCACAACAATGTATCAGCTCTCACAGCCCTGTTTGTGAGGGAGTTTTTAGCCAGTAAACAAATATCTCTATTGGAACACCCTCCCTACTCATCTGATCTGGCTCCCAATGACTTTTTTTCTTTACCTGAAGTTAAAGGAAATATTGAAAGGGAAACATTTTGATGACATCCAGGACTTCAAGGGTAGTACAGTGACAACTCTGATGGCCATTCCAGAAAAAGAGCTCCAGAATTGCTTTGGTGGGTGGAGTGGACACTGGCATTAGTGCACAACTTCCCAAGGGAAGTACTTTAAAGGGGACCCTAGTGATAGCAATGAGGTATGAAGCACTTTTTCTAGGATGTTTGCAAACTCAATTGTCAGACCTCATATTAGCACCCAGAATTGTAAAAAGAAAAAAAAATTGCCTTTCTTATTCAAAACAATTTATGAAGAATTAAACAAAATAATTAATAATGAAAATAATGGCCAATAAAACTATGAAGCAAAGAAATTAACCAGACACTAACTACTACTCCATTATTGTAGAATATTTACTAGATGTGGTAAATAATGACTAGAGTGCTGTCATTTTGCATTACTGTTAAAATTCTATGGGCAATATTTAATTTTTTTCACCAACTACAAACATCTATTTGAGAATTGAGTCAACAAAACAGAAACAAATTCTGGTTGATTCTAACTGGCTGCTAAACAAAATTCACAGCAGGTCATACGAAAGGCTGCTGTTATTGAAAGGTGAGAGGAAAAGAATTCTGCAAACACCCTTAAAACGTTGGTAAGTAGATTCCGGGGCAAGATGGAGACGGGGCAGCCTGGTCTATGAGACCCTCCACAAAGGAGAATGCAGAAGGTCTCTGGCTCTCTCCCCGGGGGCTGCGGATCCCATCGGTGGCAGCCTGCTGTTCACGGAGCTTGGCCGTTGCCACCGCTGAAGCATCACGGTGGTCTGGACAGCCACTGCTGCCCGAGACACAGACACAGACACAGCAGCCGCTGCTGCTGCCGCCGCCTCCGTGGCGGCCATTACACATCGCGCCACCCTTGCCTGAGGCGATCCATGACTGCAGACCTAGAAGCTCCTGCAAGCAGGATCTGCTGAGATCGCAGCCTCCTCTACAGCCACCGTGACGTCCTGCCAGGCCATGGGTCTCCTCCCGTGTGCACTTAGGCAGGCTCTCATCTCCAGCCTCTGTCCGGGCTCTCGTCTGGCTCCATCCCTTCTGGAGCGAGCGGCTGAGATAGCACCACCTGCTGGCGATTCAAGGTAACAACACCGAAACGGGAATAACAAGCTTGAAAAACAGACACAGGCCAGAATTGAGTGGTGAACTTGGCAGTGGTGAACTGAGTGGTGATCTGAACTGCCCTTCATAGCAGGCCAGGGGCAACTGACCCTAACTATGAACAAATTTACCAGCCTGAGAAGACAGCTAGAAATCAGAGCTGAAAGGACATTGGACTTAAACAAAAAGTCTCAGAGTGTGCTTGATTGGTTCTGTTAGTTTAATGACTTGATTCTATTCCTACTGTTTTGTTCCTTTTTT
>CAUYQG010068422.1:0-15253 GCA_963574415.1 Tarsius wallacei
CTCTACAATAAATCAAAAAATTAGCCGGGCGTGGTAGCGCACGCCTGTAGTTCCAGTTACTCGGAAGGCTGAGGCGGAAGGATCGCCGGAGCCCAACGGGTCGAGGCTGTGGTGGCCGGGAGCGGCCGCTGCATTCCAGTCTGGGTGACAGAGAAAGACTCCAACTCAAAAAAAAAAAAAAAAATTTTTTTGTAGAGATGAGGTTTTGCTATGCTGCCTAGGCTGCTCTTGAACTCCTGGGCTGAAGAAATCCTCTGATCTTGGCCTCCCAAAGTGCTGAAATTACAGGCATGAGCTACCAGGTCCAACTCCTGTTGCTTTCTAATTCCATATTATTGCTTTAAGAAACCATATTTTGCATTATTTCAAACTTTATACAATGTTTGAGACTTGTTTTAAGGTTTATGCTGGAGAATATTCAATATACTCTTGGGAAAAATGTGTATTTTGCTATTTGGGGGGAGGAGTGTTCTATGTATTGCTGTTAGGTCTTGGTTTTTAATTTTTTTCAAGTCTTCTGTTTTCTTGTTGATTTTCTTCCTAGTTGTTCTATCCATTATTGAAAGGGGATTACTGAAATTTTCAATTAGTATTGTTGAACTGCCTATTTCTCCTTTTAATTCAGCCAGTTTTACTGAAATTATTTTGAGGCTCTGTTGTTTGGTGTGTATATGTTGGCATATCTTGATTAATTGACATTTTGTTATGATAAAATGCATTTCTTTCTCTTGAGAGCATTTTTAAATTTGAAGTCTGATATTGGTATAGCTATTCTGGATTTTCTGTTGCTCTTGTATAAAGCATCATTTATTCCTTTACGTTTGACCTACTTGTATGTTAAATCTAAATTTTTCACTATAACCATCATGTAGCTGGATGTTTTCTTATTACTCAGTTCAAAAATGTGTGCTTTAGATTAAATTGTTTGATCCACTCATATTTAGTGTTATTTTGATATGGTTGTTTCATATCATCTGTATTAGTTAGGGTAAGCCAGACAAACAGTACCAAAAACAAATAGTCAATAAAAAGACATAGATATAAATATAAAAGAGGAGATTTAGTAGGAAAATTGGCTCACATGATTACAGAGGCTGAGAGTTTCCACAACAGGCTGTCTGCAAACCAGACCTCCAAGTATGAAAGCCTCAGAATCAGAGAAGCTAATGATCTAACTCTCAGTCCAGGGCTGAAGTCCTTTGGTGTAAGCCCTGGAGTTCAGAAGCTAGAAAGACTGGAATTTTGATGTCCAAGGAGAGGAGAAGAATAGAGTGTATCTTACTTCCAGAAGAGCTGACTCCCATCTATTAAATGATGATCAATCAGGGATTGATCACAGTCACAATCGAGCATTACAAAAAGAGCAAGACAGTAGACCACAACAACATGTATACATAGCCAACATATCTACATGGCCAAAAACTCATATTTTTAAACTGCAATATATATATATACATATATATATGATATGATAAAATATTTTTAAAAATTAAGTTCAAAATCACAAAGATGACCAGTCAAAAAATATTAAGAATAAGCAAAGAGTATCAAAAATAAAACAAATGGAACTTATAGAAATAGAGCATGCAATTCTTCAAATAAAAGCATAAACTACAAAACACTTAATAGGTTAAGAAATGATATGGAGAAATATGAAAGGTAAATAAGAAAGGCCAAAGCATTTCTAACTGGAGTAATAGAATGAGAATGAAGAGAAGATATAAGAGGATAATGTTGACCACTTTAATTTTAATCTCTTTATACATTCAAACATGAAAAAGGTGAGCAAATGAATTACACAAATAGCACAAATGAATCACACAAATCACATGCCCACAGTGGAATTAGGAAACAGAAAGACTGAAATCCCCAGTTTACATGAAAGTAGGAAAATATATTTCATAAGACCAGCAGGGCCAACTTTAGAGCACACACTGATGCGAAGCAAGCAAGAATTTCCAGGAATTTTTTGAGCAATAAAATAACAAGAAGATCTGTAACAATCAGTTTTAATAATATCATAAGCCTAAATAGTTAAAATTATGTGTTATTGGTACTTGAATAAAAAGACAGATCAATGGAACAAATTAGAAAGTCGAGAAAGAGGTTTAAATACACATAGAAAATTAACATGTGAAAGAGATGGCATTTCAAATTTTAAGAAAAAACTAATTTTTAGTTAGAGGATAGAAAACAAATGTACAGGTAAACAGAACACAAAAAAAGCAGGAGTCTTGATCTTAACATCAGACAAAGCAAACTTTAAACTATGAAAAAATTAAAAAGATACAGAAGGACACTTTATAATGATAAAAGGTTCAATCCATCAACAAGAAATATCCAACCTAAACATATATGCACCCAGTACAGGAGCACTAGCTTTTATCAAGAACTACAAAGTAAGCTAAAATAAGATATTGACTCTAACACTATCATAACTGAAGACTTAAATATTCCACTAACAACTCTAGATAGATCATTGAGGCAAAAAATCAAGAAGGAGATTCAGAACTTGAACTTGACGCTTGACCAAATTGACTTAATAGATATCTACAGAACACTCCACCCAACAACCATGGGATATACATTTGACTCATCACCACATGGAACATACTCCAATATCAACCACATCCTTGGCCATAAATCAAGCATAAACAAATTTCATGAGATCAAAATTCTGCCATGCACCTTCTCAGACCACAGTGGAATGAAAATAAATATCACCACCACCAAGATTCCCCCAAACCCACAAAGACATGGACACTAAACAGCATGATGCTGAACAACCCTGTGTTCAGGGTCAACACAGAAATCAAAACAGAAACTAAAAGATTCCTGGAAGCAAATAAAAAAGACACATCTTACCAAAAACCTCTGGGATACCATGAAATCAGTAATAAGAGGGGAATTTATAGATCTATGCACACACATCAAGAAAATAGAAAAATCACAAGTTAACAGCCTAACAAATCATCTAAGGAAGATGGAAAGGCAAGACCACCAAAACCTTAACTTCAGCAGAAGAATCCAGATTACCAAAGTAAAAGTTCAAACATGGAACATAGAAGACAAAAATATCATAGAAAAACTCAACAAAACACAAAGCTGTTTCTTTGAAAGAATAAACAAGATTGATGGGCCCCTATCCAGACTGACCAAGGAAAAGAGAGAAAAAGCCCAAATAAACACAATCAGAAACATAAAAGGTCAAATCACAACTGACCTCAAAGAAATACAAAAGTTTATCAGAGATTTCTATGCACACCTGTATGGAAACCAACTCAAAAACCTAAATGAAATGGAGGACTTTCTGACATCACACAAGCTCCCAAGGTTGAAATAAGAAAAAACTGAGTCCCTAAATAGACCAATAACAACCCAGGAAAATGACTCCATCATAAGAAAACTACTACAAAAAAAGCCCTGGAATAGATGACTTTCAAGTGGAATTTTATAAAACATACAAGGAAAAGCTTATACCAATCCTATTGAAAGTATTCCAGGCAATTGAGAAAGAAAGAACTCTCTCCAAATCATTTTATGATGCTAACATCACAATGATACCAAAACTGGGTAAAGATCCAACAAAGAAAGAGAACTACAGGCCAATATCCCTGATGAACATAGATGTAAAAATGATCAACAAGATTCTAGCAAATCAGATCCAACAACACATCTCCAATATTATCCGCCACGACCAAGTAGGCTTCATCCCTGGGATTCAAGGTTGGCTCAACATCCACAAGACCATAAGTGTAATTAAATATGTCAACAAATGTTAAAACAAGAACCACATGATTATATCATTAGACACAGAAAAGGCTTTTCACAAAATCCAGCCTCCCTTCTTAATAAAAACCCTTGAACACCTAGGCATAGAAGAAACATATTAAATACCTCAAAATAGTAAGAGCTATCTATGATAAGCTCACAGCCAACATATTGATAAATTGACAGAAATTGTAAATATTTCCCCTGACCAGAACAAGACAAGGCTGCCCACTCTCACTCTTCCTATTCAACATAGTGATGGAAGTCCTAGTTAGAGCAATCAGACAAGAGAAGGAAATCAGGGATATCCAAGTAGGGAAAGAGAAAGTCAAGCTATCCCTCTTTGCTGGTGATATGATTCTATATCTTGATAACCCAAGAGAATTCATCAAAAACCTCCTTGTACTGATAAAAGACTTTGGCAAAGTCACAGGGTACAAATTAAATGTGCAAAAGACTGTCACATTATTATACACCAATAACAAACAGGCAGAAATCAAATAAAAAGCACAATCCCATTCACAATAGCCACAAAAAAAAAAAAAAAGAAAAAAGAAATACCTTGATATATTCCTAATCAGAGAAGTGAAAGACCTTTACAATAAAAACTACAAAACACTGCTTAAAGAAATCAAAGGTGACACAAACAAATGGAAAAAATTCCATGCTAATGAATTAGAAGAATCAACATTGTTAAGATGTCCGTCCTACCCAAGGCAATATACAGATTCAACGCAATACCCATTAAATTAATAACATCATTCTTCTCAGACCTGGAAATGACAATTCTGAAATTCATATGGAAACATAAATGAACACAAATGGCCAAAACAATCCTTAACAAAACAAACAAAACAGGAGGTATCACACTTCCAGACTTTAAACTTTGTCATAAGACTACAATAATCAAAACCACCTGGCATTGGTACAAGAACAGGCATATAGACCAATGGAACAAGATAGGGATTCTGGAAGCAAAACCTCAATTTCTCAACCAACTCATCTCCAACAAAGCCTCCACCAACAACCACTGAGGAGTGGAGAACCTATTTAGTAAATAGTATGGAAAAAACTGGCTGACCATGTGCAGAAGATTGGAACAGGACCCCTACCTATCACCATACACAAAAATCAACCCTAAATGGAATAAAGACCTAATTGCAAAACCTCAAACTATAAGAATCTTAGAAAAGCAGGAGATACCCTTTTGAAAATTAGAATATGCAAACAATTTCTGATCAAAACCCCAAATGCCCATGCCATAAGACAGACAAGTGAGACTTCATCAAACTTAAAATCTTCTCCAAAGCAAAATACACCATCAAGAGAGAGACAGCCCACAGAATGGGAGAACGTATTTTCCAACTGTATATCTGACAAAGACCTGACATCCAGGATCTACAAGAAACTCAAATGTGCTGAAAGAAAAACAAAAACAAAACAGCCCCATTAAAAAGTGGTCAAAGGATATAAATAGACACTTCTCAAAATAAGACATACAAGCAACCAACCAACAGATCCATGGAAAAATGTTCAGCCTCATTAATCACCAAAGAAATGCAAATTAAAACCACACTGAGATACCACCTAACTCCAGTAAGGATGACCATCATCAATAACTCAAAAAACAACAGGTACTAGAGAGAATGCAAGGAAAAGGGAACACTTCTACACTGTTGGTGGGAGTGTAAACTAGTACAACCTCTGTGGAAAACAGTGTGGTGATTTCTAAAAGATCTACAAAAAGACATTTAATATGACCCAGCAACCCCGCTTCTGGGAATATAACTGGAGGAACTTAAATCACTACAAAAAAAGATACCTGCACATGCATATTTATTGTAGCACTATTCACAATAGTAAAAACATGGAACCAAACATGCTGCCCATTGAAAGTGAACTGGATTTAAAAAATGTGGTACATATACACGATGGAATATTATACAGTCACAAAGGACAAACATATGGACTTCGCAGCCACTTGGATGGATTTAGAATATCATATTCAGTGATCTATCACAGAAACAAAGAACTGAATACCACATATTCTTACTCATAAGCAGACCCTGAACATTTATCATAATACTATAAGAAAGCGAGTGGCAGTAGAGGGACACTGCCAGGGGAGGGGAGGAGGACATAACATCAATAAGGGTACCTGATCTCAAACCAGGTGAAATAGGGAGGCCCAAACTTCACCTGTACAATGACCACTTATGTACCTAATTCTGAATTGTACCCCACATCTTTTTAAATAAAAGTATTAAGGTGAATAAATAGTCATTTGGTAAAAAAAAAAAAAAAAAAAAAAAAAGAAGAAGAGAGAATTCATATGTCACATTGAACACTAGGATAAACTCTATAAATGGATCACATAATTAAATGAATCACATAAGTAAAAAATAAAACTCCACAAATAGTAAGAAAAAACATACAGGAGTTAATATATAATCTGGAAGTGAGAAAAATATTTCTTACATGTTTAAATTTCAATCACCTTCAAAGGACTCTCCAAATGATGCAAAACACCTATTGAGAAGCTTTTTCCATTGCTCAGAACTCCTCAGTTTTGATGCTTTTTAGTGCTTCTGTCATATTTTTGTTTCACCTCTTCCATGTTGGCAAATGCTTCCCTTGTTTTTCATCCAGAAAACAAAACAAGAAAAGTCCCTCAGGGCAGGATTGAGTGAATAGGGAAGGTGGGGCATGGGGCCCTTTTTGGTAAAAAAAAAATCCTGAACAATTAGTATTGTGTGGGCAGGTGTGCTTGTAAATCACTCATCATGAAATGGGCAAGCATGTTGAAAGAACCTCCAAAAAAACATTCACTGAAGCCCAACACAGCCTCTCACAACAATACTGGTTGCCAAACTGATGGGTTCCTAGAACACTTATCTAGTGGGGGAAAGCTATTCTACAAAAGGCCCACCTTCCAAAACATAATTCCAGTTTTTTAGGGGTCCCCTCTTATATGCTAGTTAAAAAAACAAACACACAAACAAAAACAGCTATAGAAGATATTTGGGGCACAATTGGGAATATATGGATATGGACTGCGTGCACAGTTTTAATTTTCTTTGGTGTACTAATGATATTGTGCTTACTTAGATAAATTCTATTATTTTTAGAAGATGCATTCTAAAAAATCATATATGCAACGTAGTTTCAAAGGTTTTGAAAAATTAGCTTAAGAAAAATACTACAAATTGTTGGCTAAAGGTAGAGGCTATATGCTTATTGTAGTTTACTATACATTTGAGTGTTAAAAAGCTGGGATGATAATGGCAGATCATTTTCCATAATTAACAAAAATACATGATTCATAGAATTGAGGGAAAAGTGAGCAAAAATTGAGAAAAAAGAAATAGCTTATGTAGGACAGCTCAGCATTGGGTTTCATTAGTGAAAGCATACATATATATTTTATAAAGAGGAATATAAGTTTGGAAAAAAAAAGTCAGAAGGTAGCTAAAACACTAGCATTGATAGCCTACTTTCTAAAATTTAAAGCATACATTTGAAGGAAATGCTAAATGAATAGTTA
This sequence comes from Tarsius wallacei, assembly GCA_963574415.1. Lineage (NCBI taxonomy): Eukaryota > Metazoa > Chordata > Mammalia > Primates > Tarsiidae > Tarsius > Tarsius wallacei. Next base: position 7,316 of record CAUYQG010068422.1, read on the forward strand.
AAAAAAACAACACTACAATCAAGTTATAAATATGTGCATAGACTTTATTCTTATTTTAAAATATGGTATACAATGAATAACTCTAAAGGTCATGTGTAAAGGGAAAATTGAGTAATAAATAGATGTCATCTATTTCAGTTAACTCTATTCTCTAGAAAATAACTGATATCTAAGTAACTTGTCATATTGACATTATACAGAAACTAAAATTCTGCTAAGAATTATTATAATATGTTTGTTTATTAAAGATGTGGCGTACAAGTCAGGATTAGGTATACAAGTGGTTATTGTGCAGGTAAAGTTTGGGCCTCACTTTGGTCCCCACTTTTCCTGGTTTGAGATCAGGTGCCCTAATTGATGCTGTGTCCCACTCATCCTGGCAGTATCCCACTACTGTCAATCCCTTTCTTATAGTATTATGGTAAATGTTCAGAGTGAGAACTTGTGGTACTCTGTTGTTTCTGTGATAGATCACTGAGTATGGTAGACTTTAAATCCATCCAAGTTGCTTTGAAAGGTCATATGTTTGTACTACTTGATGGTTGCATAATATTTCATCATGTATATGCACCACTTTTTTTTATACAGTCCAGTTTTGATGGGCAGCACGGCTGGTTCCATGTTTTTGCTAGTGTGAATTGCGCTGCAACAAACATGCATGTGCAGGTATCATTTCTGTAGAATAATTTGAGCTCCTCTGGGTATATTCCCAGTAGAGGGGTTGCTGGGTCATATGAAAGGTCAATGTCTAGTTCTTTTAGAAATAGCCACCCTGTTTTCCAAAGAGGTCGCACTAGTTTTCATTCCTACCAGCAGTGTAGACGTGTTTCTTTTTTTCTGCATTCTTGCCAGCATCTGTTGTTTCTGTTGTTTGTTTTATTAGTAATGGCCATTCTTACTGGGATTAGGTGGTATCTCAATGTGGTTTTGATTTGCGTTTCTCTGATGATGAGTGAGGCTGAGCACTTTTTCCTGTGTCTGTTGCTACCTGTCTCTCTTCTTTTGAGGAGTGTCTATTAATATCTTTTGCCCACTTTTAATAGGACTATTTGTTTTTTTCCCTTTCAGCACGCTTGAGTTCCTTGTAGATCCTGGATGTTAGATCTTTGTCAGACAAACGTTGGCAAATATTTTTTCCCAGTCTGTGGACTGTCTCCGCACTCTCTTGATGGTTTTTTTTTTTTTTGATGTTGTTGTTGTTTTTCTGTGCAGAAGATTTTCAGTTGGATGAGGTCCCACTTGTTTATCTTATCTCTTATGGCATAGGCACTTGGGGTTTTGATCAGGAATTGGTTGCCAGTTCCAATTTCCATAAGGGGGTCTCCTGCATTTTCTAAGGTTCCTATAGTTTGAGGTTTTACATTTAGGTCTTTGATCCATTTAGAGTTGATTTTTGTGTAGGTGAAAGGTAGGGGTCCTGTTTCAATCTTCTTCATGTGGTCCACCAGTTTCCTAGCATTGTTTACTGAATAGATTCTCCTTTCCCCAGTGGTTTTTGTTGGCTTTGTTGAAGACTTGTTGGTTGAGAAATTGAGGTTTGCTTCTGGAATCTCTATGCTTTTCCACTGGTCCATATGCCTGTTCTTGTACCAATAACAGACTGTTTTGATTATTGTAGCCTTATAGTAAAGTTTCAAGTTTGGACGTGTGTAGCTCCCACTTCATTTCTTTTGCTGAGGATTGTTTGGCTATGCATGGTCATTTATGTTTCCCTATGAATTTCTGAACTGTCATTTCTAGGTCTGAGAAGAATGATGTTGATATTTTTAATGGATATTGCGTTGAATCTGTAGATTGCCTTGGGTAGGATGGACATCTTAACAATGTTGATTTTTCCTATCCATGAGCATGGAATATTTTTCCATTTGTTTGTGTCTTCTTGGATTTCTTTGAGTAGTGTTTTTTAGTTTTCATTCTAAAGGTGTTTCACTTCTCTGGTTAGGAAGACGTTGATGTATTTCATTGTTTGTGTGGCTGTTTTGAATAGGATTGTGATTTTTATTTGTTCTCTGCCTGTTTGTTATTAATGTGTAAGAATGCAAGTGTCTTTTGCATTTATTTTGTTCCCTGAGACTTTGCCAAAGTCCTTTATTAGTGAAAGCAGGTTTTTGACAGATTCTCTTGGGTTTTCAAGGTATAGGATCATATCATCAGCAAGGAGGGATAAATTAACTTCCACTTTTCCTATTTGTATACCCGTAATTTCCTTCTCTTGTCTAATTGCTCTAGCTAGAACTTCCACCACAATGTCGAACAATAAGGGTAAGAGTGGGAAGACTTGTCTTGCTCTTGTTTTCAGGGAAAATGTTTCCAGTTTCTGTCCATTTAGCAATACACTGGTTGTGGGCTTATCATAGATGATGCTTACTATTTTGAGGTATGTTCTTCCTTTGCCTAGGTGTTCAAGGGTTTTAATCAAGAATGCTGGATTTTATCAAAAACTTTTTCTGCATCTAATGATATAATCATATGGTTCTTCTTTTTACATCTGTTGATATATTTACTTATATTTATGGTCTTGTGGATGTTGAACCAGCTCTGCATCTTGGGGATGAAGTCTACTTGGTCATGGTGGATGATTTTTGAGATGTGTTGTTGGATCTGATTTGCTAGAATCTTATTGAAAATTTTTGCATCTATGTTCATTAGGGATATAGGCCTGTAGTTATCTTTTTTCAATGGATCTTTACCTCGTTTTGGTATCAGTGTGATGTTAGCTTTCTAAAATGATTTGGGGGGAATTCCATCTTTCTCAGTTTCCTGGAATATTTTCAATAGGATTGATATCAACTACTCCTTGTATGTTTTGTAGAATTCCACTGGGAAGCCATCTGGTCCAGGTTTTTTTTGTTGTTGTTATTGTTGTTTTGTTTTTTGTAGGTAGTTTTCTTATGATGGAGTCAACTTTCTGGGTTGTTATTGGTCTATTTAGTGTCTCAGTGTCTTCTTGTTTCAACCTTGGGAGCTTGTGTGATGTCAGAAAGTCCTCCATTTCATTAAGTTATCAGGTTTGTTTCTATACTGCAAAGTAGTCTCTGATAACCTTTTTGTATTTCTTTGGGTCAGTTGTGATTTGAACCTTTGCATTTCTGATTGTGATAATTTGGGCTTTTTCTCTCTTTTTCTTGGTCATTCTGATTATGAGTTCATCAGTCTTGTTTATCTTTCACAGAATCCACTTTTTGATGTTTTCTATGCTATTTTTATCTTCTATGTCTCACATTTTGTCTTTTACTTTGGTGCTCTGGATTCTTCTGCTAAAGTTAGGGCTTTGGTGGTTTTGTTTTTCCAGCTCCTTTAGGAGATTTGTGAGGCTGTTAATTTGTGATCTTCCCATTTTCTTGATATGTGCTCATAGAGATATAAATTCCCCTCTTAGAACTCATTTCATGGAATCCCAGAGGTTTTTGTAGAATATTTCTTCATTTTCATTTGTTTCCAGGAATCTTTTAATTTCTGTTTTGGTATCTGTGTTGACCCAGTAGTCGTTCAGTATCATGCTGTTTAGGGTCCATGTCTTTGTGGGTTTTGAGGAAATTTTGTTGGTGTTGATATTTATTTTTATTCCATTGAGAAGGTGCATGGCAGTATTTTGATCTTATGAAATTTGTTTAGGCTTGATTTAGGGTTAGGATGTAGTTGATCTTGGTGTACATTTCATATGGTGATGAGTAGAATGTATATTCTGTGGTTGTTGAGTGGAGTATTTGGTAGGTATCTATTAAGTCCATTTGGTGTAGTGCCAAGTTGAGGTTCTGCATCTCTTTGTTGATTTTTTGCCTCAATGATCTATTTAGGGTTGTTAGTGGGGTATTTAAGTTCCCAGCTATAATAGTCAATATCTTTTTTTTAAATTTACTTAGTAGTATTTTTATAAACACTGGTGCTCCTGTGTTGGGTGCATATATGTTTAGGATGGATATTTCTTGTTGTTGGATTGAATCTTTTATCATTATGTAGTGTCCTTTCTTATCATTTTAAATTTTTGATAGACTAAAGGTTGTTTTGTCTGATATTAAGATTGTGACTTCTGCCTTTTTAAAAAATCCATTTGCTTGGAAACTCACTTTCCATCCTCTAACGTTGAGTCTGTGTGCATTCCTTGTGGTGAGATGTTTCCTGTATGCAGCAAATTATTGGGTCCTGATTTTTTATCCAGCTTACCATTCTGTCTCTTTTCAATGGTGCATTTAGTCTAGTCACACTCAGACTGATTATTGAAATGTGATTGTTTATCTCCATCATGAGATTCTTTTAAAGTTTTTCTTTGTTTGTTTGTTTGGTTTTTTTTTTTTTTTTTTTTAGCTTTTGAGGTGATTCATGTATGTGTTTTCAATTTTGCAGTTATGAGGTATTGTCTGTTGATTCTGTGTTCTGCTGTTCTCTTGGGAAGTGCATGGTCATTCTTTTTTTTTCTTTCTCCTGTGATTAATACCTTTTTAAGCATCTCCTATAGAGCTGGTCTGGAAGCTACATAATCTCTTAGGGATTGGCTATCTGGGAAGAATTTTTATTCTGCATTACTGATGAAGCTGAACTTGGCTGGGCAGGAAATTCTTGTTTGAAATTGTTTATATTTGAGTACTTTGAATATTGGACCCCAGACCCTTCTAGCTTGTAGTGTTTTTGCTGATAGGTCTGCTGTTATTTGGATTGGTTTTCCCTGGTAGGTAGAGAAAATGCCTGAAAAATAAGACCTTAGAGTCCCAAAAATGGAAGTCACCAATGACTGGCCCCACAATACAACAGGGATTAGGGAATGGATGGAAAGAGTGAATTAGATTCAAGAAAGACAAGATGCAACACTGAAAGAACTTGTAACAGAGATTTTGGCCATAAAAATTTCAGGAAATAACAAGATGACAAACATGGAAAACAGAGTTAATAAAGCAGAAGAAAGCATCTCAAAACTTGAAGATCAAAACATGAAATTAACTCAATCTTTAAAAATCATAGAAAGAAAACTCAGAAAGAAAGAACGAAGCCTCTAAGAGATGTGTGATTATATCAAGAGGACAAAGCTACACCTGATTGGTATCCCAGAAGAAGAAAGGAGAAAGGAGAACACTTTGGAGCAAGTATTCTAGGAGGCTATCCAAGAAAACTTGCTGCCAGAGTCCAGTCAGGCAATGGTCAGACAGAACCTGGAGCTGGCAGTCTCTCCTGGCAACTTCTTCCTGAGAAAGCATTTGTTGATTTTTTAAAAAATGGTGCTCAGCTTCTGTGCCCCAGGAAGCACTAAGGAACAAGCAGAGCAACTGTGGTGCCAACAGCTTTATCAGGAAAGCCCTGGTCATTGTTCTCTGAGTCCCTAGTCAGTCAGCCACTGTCAGTCCCTAGTCAGTCAGCTACTCACCAACACATACACAAAATTTTCCATACTCTCACTCACTCACACTGGGACTCCCTTAGTCTGACTGGATCTGCTACCATCTTCCCGAGAATCTCTATTATAATATGTTTATCCTAACAAGCAAGAGGTAGCCTAGCTTAATGGTGAAGGGCATGAAGTCTGGAACCAGAGTGTCTTATTGAGATTTTTGGCTTTACCATTCATTAGTTCTGTGATGTTGGGCATTTACTTTATTATTCCATCTAGAGAAGGTACCTGCACACCTCCCCTGGTTGCCTTCTGCTAACATGTCTAAACCATATGATTCTGATAGTTATAGGTGGAACTAAGCTGAAATGATATAATGGTAAGAAATTTTGAGAGAGGATAAAATATGCTGAATGTGACTACGTAAATGTAAAAAATTATACATACTTAATGCTAGAAAATCTAAGCATTGGTGTTACACTGAAATTTCTTTCAAAATCTGACTCCAGGGTTATGCTACCGGGAAGTAGAATATTTTTGGAACATATGATCTTTTTTGAATTTACTTTGACAATTTAATTCATATGAAATTATTTTATTTTTAAAATTTAAAATAGATGCTGGAGAGGATGTGGCGAAAAGGGAACACTTCTATACTGCTGGTGGGAATGTAAACTAGTACAACCTCTGTGGAAAACAGTGTGGTGATTCCTAAAAGTTCTAAAAATTGACCTTCCATATGACCACACAATCCCCCTACTGGGAATATACCTGGAAGAACTCAAATCACTCTATAAAAAAGATACCTGTACACGTATGCTTATTGCAGCATTGTTCACAATAGAAGAACATGGAACCAACTGTGCTGACCATCAAGAGAGGACTGGATTAAAAAAATGTGGTATATATACACAATGGAATATTATGCAGCCATAAAGAAGAGCAAAATCATGAACTTCACAGCAAACTAGATAGACTTAGAGTCTATAATACTGAGTGATCTTTCACAGAAACAAAGAACTGATTATCACATGTTCTCACTCATAAGTGGACCTTGAACAACTATTGTAATAACATAAGAAAAGGAATGACAGTAGTGGGAAACTGCAGGGGCATGGGGGGGTGGGAAGGTGGGATTGGCAGTAGTGGGAAACTGCCTGGGGAAGGGGGGACACACTTCATCAACAAGTGTACCTGCACAATGAATATTTGTATAACTAACCCTGAATTGTACCCCAAAATTTTAAAATTAAAAAATTAAAAAAAATTTTAAATAACTATTTAACATTCAAAACAGGAGACTTAATATATTGTTTATTTTACAAATACTAAAATAGGACTTTAAATATGCCAACTGATCTTTGACAAAGTTAACAAAAATATACACTGGGGAAAGGACAGGTTATTCAATAAATGATGCTGGGAAAATTGGATAGCCATATGCAGAAGAATGAAACTGGACTCAATTCTTGGCATATATAGAAATTAATGCAAGATGGATTAAAGACTTAGTTGTAAGACCTGAAATTATAAAAATCCTAGAAGAAAGCCGGGCTTGGTGGCTCAGCCTGTAATCCCGTGCTTTGGGAGGCTAAGGTGAGTGGATTGCCTGAGCCCATGAGTTGGAGACCCGCCTGGGCAACTTGGCAAGACCTCATCTCTACAATAAACCAAAAAATTAGCCGGGTGTGGTAGCGCGTGCCTGTAGTTCCAGCTGCTTGGAAGGCTGAGGTGGAAGGATCGCCGGAGCCCAGCAGGTCGAGGCTGTGGTGGCCGGGAGCGGCCACTGCACTCCAGTCTGGGTGACAGAGTGAGACTCCAACTCAAAAAAAAAAAAAAAATACTAGAAAAAAACTTAGGAAAAATGCCTCTGGACATTGACTTAGGCAAAGAATTTATGACCAATTTCTCAAAAGCAAACAACACAACAAAAAAAGCAATAGAAAAATGAACTTATTAAATTAAAAACCTGCTTCACAGCAAACAAAACAAAACAAAACAAAACCAGCAGAGCAAACAGACAACCTATAGACTGGGAAAAAAAATTTGTAAACTATGACTCTGACAAAGGCCTGGTATGCAAAATCTACAAACAACTTATACATCTCAACAATCAAAAACAAGTAACTCCCTTAAAAAGTGGGGTGGGCAGACCAGACATTTATCAAAAGAAGACATACAACAGCCAACAAACATATTTTAAAAATGCTCAACATCAGAAGTTGTTGGGAGCCAGCCTTGGAGGCCTGCCTGATTGACAACGTCCAGGTGTGCTGAGGACCCCCAGCCGCAAAGCAAGTCCAGGCAGCTGAGGCCCTTCTGTCTTCCGTCTTTGCTGTTGATACGGCTGAAGAATTCTGTGCAGTCGAGCATGAAGAGAACAACACATTTATGTGAAGTGCTCACAGCTAACCTGGGAATGTCATGGTTCATTTTTCCATTTCCCACCATGCCGATTGGCCTTTTCTAACATATACAATGGTTAAACTCTGAAGCACATCAAGAATGCTTTCTTTCACTTGGTTATAAGTTACTAGATATTGCTTGAGTAAAAAATGATATAAGTATATTCACTCCTTATTTGATTTAGAATTATGTAGTTTAGTGTTTAGACATAA
>CAUYQG010068424.1:0-33873 GCA_963574415.1 Tarsius wallacei
ATTCCCTTCCAAAATACATACTTAAATTTCAATGATATTTTCTATTTGTCTTTTAATTCTCCACAATCTTTTTTTATTTTTTTTTGAGTTGGGTCTCACTCTGTCGCCCAGACTGGAGTGCAGTGGCCGCTCCCGGCCACCGCAGCCTCGACCTGCTGGGCTCCGGCGATCCTTCCGCCTCAGCCTTCCGAGTAGCCGGAATTACAGGCGCGCGCTACCACGCCCGGCTGATATTTTGATTTATTGTAGAGATGAGGTCTCGCCTGCCCAGGCGGGTCTCGAACCCGCGGGCTCAGGCAATCCACTCACCTCAGCCTCCCAAGGCGGGGGATTACAGGCTGAGCCACCGAGCCCGGCAATTCTCCACAATCTTAATGTCTGGTACTGAAGCAAATGTCTAATGTAGAAAGCATTTTTATCTCCCAATATGTCATGTGTATTTCAACTAAATATAAATTTGTTAATGATTCAACACACACAGTTTTAAATGTTCTCAACATTAATCTGATTTAGAGATTTAACTATGAGGAAAACTTCTGTGATTTATTATTTCATTTTTAAAGTTATCAAAAATAACTAAAATAAGATTAATTGGCTTCTATAAAACCTTTTAAAATTATTCTGAAGGACTCACCAAAACCTTAACTAATAAGAACTTAACATCGGATATTATGCTGTTTATAAATTAATTAATAAGTTCATGTATCTCCATCAACTTGAGAAATATTTTTTCTGAATCTGCTTTAAAAATATTTTTGTTTTTTTCCCCTGTCTCCTAGCAATAATTCTGTTAGTTACAGGTTGTTCCAGTTGTCATGCATTATAATTAGCTGTTGAATTTTTACTGATTCAACTTTTAATTCCATGTTTCATTAAGATAAAATTCTCCCTCCATAAATGAACAGGATTCTTCAGGTCCTTCTGAAAATGTTCAGATATCTAATCAAAAAAGCTACTTTTTTTCATGTAGTCAGTTTGTACATATGTCCTCATTGATAGGTTGTTTTATGGTTTCAAATTTCTCCCAAAATGCACCTGGAAAATAGATAAGATGTACTCAAAAATAGAAAGGACAACCACAACTCAACTACAGACTTAGTACTTATAGGCAATAAGTGTTTATAATTTTAAAAAAGAGAAAAATAATTACAATATGCTGATTCCCTTAAAACAAAGAAATATTTCACATTAGATACTTGGTCAATTACAATTAGAGAATTCAGAGAGAAAATTAAAAACATTGTCTAAAACATCACAAGTTTTGAAATTTTGTGTGATCTTAAACTTCAGATATGTATTTGTTGACATGAAAGTGATTAAGAATAAATTGTTACATAATAAACACAGGTTACAGATCAAAATGTAAGCCCTATACTCATTCTTGAAAAGTGGTGTGTATATGAGCAAGAGAAAAAGAAAATGAGAGCAGTAGAATTCTAGAAGAATCTACAAAAACAACAGTTTTATTTGGTTGGTGATTTTTTTCCTCTAAATATTGCATAAATATACTTCTTGTGTAATGATTGTAAAATCATAATTTTTTAAAATATGAGATTTCCAGTGATTTTATTTAATATCTGTAATGCTAATTCATATTCTACTTTCAAAAATTATTTTATAACATGTTTTATTATAACCTAGAGACACAAGGTAGGAAAACAGAGAGGCCCATAAATATCAAGGGAACAAGTTGAACACAGAAATATTTGTACCAGGAAACCCATATTGCTTTCATCTTGACATGTCAAATCAAGCACTGAGCTTGACTAACAAGGACTAACCTAAACTGAGGAAAGAAATCTGAGTTGTGGTGTTGGCACACATTTATCTGAGAGCAATAGCTGAAATCTCCAACAGGAGGAAGTAACTCCTAAAAACAATCCAACTAAATAATTCTGGTGTTTTTCTGGTGTGTGGGGGAAAAGAGTGATTGGCAGCAAAATGTTTAGTCTCTTCAAGATGCCAGAGTTATCTGAAATTAACCACAATGATCTCTAAGTGGCCTTCCATTTCTATAGCAGTGTTGGAAAACTATAGTATCCTTTGCAAACTATATTAAAGAGCAAATTATTGGCCATCAACCGAGACCTACTGCTTCAGAAATCCACTAAGCCTTCCAGGTAATTGCAACACAAATTTAAGTTTGAGAACCACTGGTCTTCAAGAGTATTTGGTTGCTAAATTTTCTATGTGATTTTGTTTGTTTGGTATCATTTTACTTACAATTCTACCTAATATAGACCTCTGACAATTTCCATTGTTTTATTCCTGTTTCCCTTACCTATGCAAAGATACCATACATTTTTTGAGGGTTGGAAAATGTATATTTTTTATATTCCTTCATGAACTAAGACAGTACTGATAAAAAAAAATTCAGTAAGTCTTTAGTAAATTACTTAACACATCCACTAGCTAAAACTGGTTTTTCAGACAGCTCTTCTGCAGACACCCTGACCTTGTTAGAGCACTGTTTTCTAGATGTTACTGAATGTCAATATGAAGACCTCTAAGTTCCATAATTCAAAAATGGCTCCTATTTATCCAGAGGTATATTGTTGCATATCAGATTATCTATGTCAGGAGCTCCTGTTCTCTCTCTTATTGTTATATGGCAAGTATACAAATAGAGGAAAGAAAATACATCTGATATACAGGAACGTTGCTCTTTAGTTTTTAGTATTTAGCTTTCAGCTATGAGTATTTGACAAAAACTAAGAGTCTTGTCTAAGCAATTAATACATTTCATTCCTATGGTTATAGCTGTAGCCCATTGGAGCTTACAATGAAAAGTTGGCTGAAGATAGTACAAGGTATCGCAGGAAAAAAATAAGATTTCAGGCCAACTGTACCTTTATTCTTAAGTACCCAAATGAGTATGCATTTGGATGTAACCCAGAACTTAATACCCTAATACATGTTTGTCTCTGGGATAACCCGAGGCATGTAAGAACCAAAGAAAACTACTTTTCTGTGAGAATTAAGTGTTTATAATTTTGCACAATCTCTCAATAAAAATCAAACCCTATGCTCAGATTATGCTTACTTCTGTTTTCAGTCACGAAAATAGACTTGTATAAATGGCTAAGGTTTTATTATATGTGTTCCACAGTTTTCAGCAATTTTTATATATTTAATCTATGTGATGACTTGGTTAAGTGATGTCTAGTTATTGATTTATGGAAAACTGAGGCTCACAGAAGTTGACTAAATTTCAACAGGTTATAAGGCTAGCAAAGAGTAAAAGAAGAAATTGAACTCTCATCTCTCTCTTTCATGGCATAAAACAATTTTTCAAAAATATGTCGAATTTAGGAGGGTATTTCTTCAGAAATTTTAGTATATGTAACCTTGGGTGTCTTTATGTGATTTTTAAACCTAAAACTTTATTTTGGCAGGGACCTTTTTCTTTCCTTTTTCTTTTGGCTTCTGAATAGCATTTCATTTACTATTCCTTTACTGTTCAAATCTCCTGTGAATTTTCTATTTACTTCTCTGCACAGGGGAGAAAGGAGTGTTTGCTAACCTGTTTGTATGTTTCATACACTGACCTTTTAGTAACACTTCTAGGTCTGCTTGCTGGAGATTGTCCTCTTCCCATCTGCTTTTTTTTGTATTCTTGGAACCTCTGTTGGCATTTAATTTTAAAATGTCTCTCTCTATTAGCGTCTATAACTTTTGAGTTTTTTTATGACACTTTCATTTATACTTATCATATTTTCACTTTATCTAAAACATTAAAATATATCTATAATAAACATATATATATATATAGAGAGAGAGAGAGAGAGAAAGAGACAGAGCGAGAGTGAATAGAAGATGATGCCAACTGAGAGTAAACCCATGAAAGATAAAAAAAAAAAAAAGAAGAAAGTAGACAGTAAAGTAGAAGTAAATACAATATTGAGTTTAAATAAGATTTTGTTTAGACCTGAAAATTTTCTTAAACAGAAAAAGAAATAAAGTGAAAGTGAGGAAAGGAAAATGGCATAGTAAGGGGTGTGGTACAGCAATGACATGGATAAAGTGGCTATAGATTGTCCATTAAATCCTAGAGACCTAAACTGTGTGTCAAACCATCCTCAAGTAAACAGAAAAGGAGAATCCAATTTCATTTTCTGTTTAAATGAGAGAACAAATAAACATTCACAGACATAGGCATCATCAGTAATTTCTTATAATTTTATACAATGGGGATTTGGCCTAAATAGCACTATCCAATATGTTATATATTGGGTAGACTCTCCCATTCATTCTCATTTACTGAGGTTGGTGGAAATGCAAGGGCTAAATTCTAGTTCACAGTGGAACAAAACAAGACAAAATTATGTATTCAGTTTCTGTACTTTTCATTTTTCAGTTTTGTACCTTCATTTTCTTTATTCCTATTTATTAGAGTTTCAGTGACTTCATATTTTCCTTTTTAACAAAATTTCCTTGGATATATGTCTTAGTTTGTTTTTGCGGCTGAAATGAAATAAATGCCAGACTGGGTCATTTATAAATAATGGAAATTTATTTCCTACAGTTTGGAAGTCCAAGATAAAATCCACCTACCAGCAGATTTTGTGTCTGGTAGGGGCTTGCTCTCTGCTTTCAAGATAACATCTTGTAGTTGCATCTTCCAAAGGGACAAATGCTATGTCTTCACATGCCAGAAAACTAAAGCGTAAAAAGGACAACAAAAGCTAATTATCTGAAACCCTTTTATAAGGTCACTAATTGACCATGAGGGCTCTGCACTCATGACCTAACCACCTCTCAAATGCCACACCACTTAATGCCATTATCTTAGAGCTTAAATGATAACATATAAATCTTGGAGGAATACATACATTTCAACTACAGTAATCAAGAGTGAACTGTATATATGATAGTGGCCCCATAAAGTTATAATGCAGCTGCCCTATATAAGTTTACTATTTTTAATTTTGTATACACCATTTTTTATTGTACCTTTTTAAGTTTGTATACAGAAACACTTAGCATTATATCACAATTGCCTATAGTATTTAGAAGTCATGGGCTGTATAGGTTTATAACCTATAAGCAGAAAACCGTACCATATAGTTGAAGTGTATAATAGACTTGACCATCTAAGTTTAAGTGTACTCTGTAATGTTTGCACAATGGCAAAATTGTCTCACAATGCATTTATCAGAACGTATCCCTATTGTTAAGTGACATACGACTGTATATAGAATATGGTGTCACTTTAGTTGGGGTACAATATTTTGAGTCTTGCCAAATGAGGATAAGAAGAGAACTCTGCTAGGCATTTTGTTTGTCATGTCATTTAATTAACACAACAATCTCACGTAGTAGATATTGCTATAGAAGATCTAAGTCATTTGAAAAGTTTCCTAAGTTACAGACAATGAATGCTGAATTTATGATGCAGACTCAGGTTACTCTGGCTTCAAGCCAGAACTATTAACCAGAAATAAATCCAGGTTATTTAAAACCTAAAACCTACCCAATTTGAGAAAGCTACTTTAAAAGAATAGTTTAACGTTACAATGCATACTTAAATTTGAAAGTGAGTATGTAGAATGGGGGCACAAAAGAAAATTTGCACATTATAGAAAGCTGTAGAAATGCAACAAGCATTACAAAATTCTGAAAAATAACGTAGTTTTAACTAACTTTCAATTGCACCTCTATAATGTTTTATATTTTTCTTTATATTCACACTGCAAACATTTTGTATTATCATTTTTAATGGAAATAATAGATATTTCAGACTTTTGACTATCAAGTTTGATCATATTTGATCTTTAATAAAGATGTTTTCCAAAGTTTTCAACATTAGAACTCATTATTTATGCATTAGTCTGCTACAGCTGCCATAACAAATTACCACAGGAAGGGGATTTTAAGCAATAGAAATTTATATCTCACATTTTTCAATGTTAGATATCTAAGATCAAAGTTATGGCAGATTTAATTTCTCCTAAGGCCTCCCTCCCTGACTTGCACAGAGATGCCTTCTGACTGCATCCTCTCATGGTCTTCTTTTTGTGTATGCTCACACCTGCTCTCTCTTCCTTTTATAAGGACATGAATCCTATTGGATTATGGGCCTACACCTATTCCTTAATTTAACCTAATTATTTCCTTAAAGGTCTTATCTCCAAATACAGTCACATTAGAGTTAGGGCTCCAACCTATAAGTTTGGAAGACATAATTCAGTCGTTGACAACTGGAATTGTCATGCAAATATGCCAAATTGTCAAAATCTGAAAAATACCTGTTATAGCTTTAAGTTTCTTATATGCATAAAAAGTGTATAAAGATACATATTTTATAATTTCTATCAGAAAAGCAATTCATGTTACATTTATAGTTACATATGGAATGTTTTCAAGTAGACTCCAGAAAGAAGATATGTGTAGTATATTCTTAAAAATAACAAACCAGAAAATTCATATTATACTTAATCCAATCTTTCTGAAACAGTAATAAGTGGTACAGAGTTCATTCATAGGAAAGCTAAATTGAATTTTACTAGTATTTTGGCCCATATTTCTCAGCATATTATTGGCACATTGTATCATTTCATCTCATTCTCTTTTCAACCATTTTTAAATAGTCCCAGTCATGTTATTTTTTGCTTCCTCTAACATAAATCCCATATCTACCTCTCAACTTCACACTAATTGATTTTTCTTTCTGGAATGCTTTTCTTACATATCTTTATATCAAACTGCAATACAACTTTGTCAAGCAATCTATTCTTCCATGAAAACTGGTATAATGGTGATCTAATGTACTTTCTACTTGGAAAAAAATATACAAGTAGACAAAACTTACAAATCACGTTTGGATATTGGATTGTGTCAGACAGTGATCACTTAGACAAGGGAATGAAATGAAGTAACCCTTAAAATTGCCTCAGCTTACTGACTAAAGAGAGTTTCCTGTCGGTCTGCCTGATCTGAGAGATGGATATTCAGAGAAGGCAAAACAGTTAGGATTTATAGGGCTTAGTGCCATTGAAACAGATTGGCTATTTTGGTCTCATTTATCAAAGTTCAAAAGCAAACATTTTTAAGTTAACTACATTACATAGCAAAGCTCAAAACTGTATAGTAATAAAAAAATTTTATACTTGCAACATAGTAAAATTTACAGTTTCTGTAATCCAACAATTGCTTTGCAAATAACAAACAAACAAAACAGGAAAACACATGCTTCTGAGGCTGCTTCTGATGACTTCATTTGCGATACTGTTTTCTGAGCCCCAACAATAGTAAGTATGCATAAATGTATAAGCAAATTCAAAGAGAAAAGTAGGTCACTTGCATAAATTTCACTGACGTTTTGCTGAAGAATATACAACTAAATCTAGAAGAGATAGATGTACAGTACTTCAGAGTATAAAACTTATCAAAATATTTCAAGTTTCACCAATAAATCTATGCATTAAATTTATTTTCCATAAAAATTTCTTTATAAAACTGGATAAGTTAATTTAAGAGTTCATGTGATAACAATAGTCATTTAGAAATTGTCAACTATGTTTTGTGAAGAAGAAGAGAAAGGAGGAGGGATTGAGTAGCACATATTAAAATAGGTAATAATCTATTGTAAAAATTGGAAGAATTTATCACTAAGCTAGTATAAAGGAATGCAGTACAGAAAGAGATGAGTCTTTGTAACTAACTATATATCACTAGATATAGATATATTTACTTCTTGTATGGTAAAGTGTCCACATAAAGTAGAATATCTCTGGCATTATCCAAACAAGCAAACAAATAAAATAACAAAAACAGACAATGCCAGTTGGTAAGAATAACAAGTAAAATCATCCATAACCCATAATTGCAGGTTATTTAGAGACAACCATTTCTAAACAAGTTACTTTTTATGTAAGTGAACTGTCTGAGACTGTGTTAACCGTGGTGGACATACAAAATCCAAGGAGCAGATTTGATATTGTGGAAAAAGATATTGATCAATTGAGGTGGGTAATACTGAAAATAATCCTAATATCAATAGATAAAACTCCTGTTCCTGAAGATTTGAAAGAACGAAGCTTGAAAAGTACATGATCATGTTACAAATGTCTTCTTTCTGAAAGAAAAAGAAACATCTGGCAATAGAAGACATCTCGTAGAAAACTGGAGGTGAAGACCAAAAAAGTAGCGACAGAAATAAGATAGTATCAATAAACCAGAAGGAGGACTATATTAGCTTTTTAAAATAATTTCCCACTAAAAATACAAAAGAAAACAGTGAACAAAAACAAACAAGACTTCTTGGAGAAATGGCTACTTCCTGGATCAGGAAAAGTACTAAATAATGTTGAAACATGTCAGAAAGCAAGTCAGAACTCAAAAGGTATCATGGAATATACAAAAGAACAGAGAAGTCAAGTTTAAAGGAACTCCTATAGGCTGGATCTGCCACATTTGAATAATAATGACATTAGTATATTATTATTATCATGCCCATGATTGATTGTAGAAAATTAAGTAAAGATAAATCCATGAATCCTTTACATGTGGGTTTTGTATGCATATGAGTCTGTGTATGTGTGAGAAAGAGAGATACAGAGACACAGAGTGAAATGATGCTAAGTCCAATGATTGAAGGGTTGCAGAACACAGGAATTTATAAAGCACCAAAGAAATACTGTATAGATTCCCTGAGAATTACAAAAGGAAAAATACATGGGAAAAATGATTGAGACTTTTTCTTTAAAAGATCTATTGATAATTGTTTTAAAAAGTCAGCAAATTTAACAAAACTACCAGTTGGATCCGGGTTAGACAAAAAACATACTACACATTTTGAAGATCAAAAGAAAAAATTGAATATGGATTGATAGTAAATGGTATGAGCAGATTATTGTGAATGAAGCAATTAATTGAACGAACTACTGAAATATGTCTATATTTTAGGAGATGCATATAAAATATTTTGAGGTAAAATATGAAGATTTATGTAACCTACTTTCAAAGATAAAAACAGATAAATAAAATGTATACAAACATTAACAGCTATTGAATAAAGATATTTTACATCAAAATGACCACTGTATAATTATTTTTAAACTTAAATTTTAAGTAATTTTTTCATAATAATTGTTGGAAAAATTAACATGTAAGTAAAATTGAGAAAAGCATTTATATATTCTTGAGTTGTGAAAACAGTATTAGGGAAGCTCAAGATAAAATAGTCATGTATAATTGTATAAAATATAAATATATGTATAGTAAACAAAGTTAAATATAGATATAACCAACCTAGAGTTTAACTTATAAGCATGAAGAATTTTTGAAAATATTACATTTAAAATCCCACTGAAAATGAACACAATTTATAAATTGGTAGTTTATAGTTTATAAAAAGAAATAAACACAAATAGCCAAAAAAAAGTATTTAAAAACTGTTCACTATTGCTAGTATTGTGAGGAATGAAAATGAAAACAGTAAAAAAGACCTTTTTTAACCTGTTGCATTGAAAGGCTTTTAAAGATTGATAGCATTCATTATTTTTAAGTGTATGAGAGATAAACTTATTTATGAATTGCTGATAGAAATGTATATTGGAACAATATTTTGGGAAAGAATACAACAGCATGTACTAAAAGTCAATTTTACAAAAAAAATTTACTAAAAAGTTTTAGGGTATTCACACAATAATATTTATTGAAGTAAGTTATCTATCTGGAAACAACCGAATACCAGATAACATAGAATTAATAAATAAATTATGCTATAACTGTAGTTACAGAGAAAATACAACATTTTAACAATTAGTTTATTTATGTATTGACATAGAAGTATACCTATAGGTGATATTCAGTGGATAATTTTACTCTGTAAAATATAAAAATGAAAGAAAAGACCATATGTCTATATGTATATTTGTATAAAGTTTAAAGAAAAATAAAAGTAAGGCTAGTAAGTATAAATACCAAGTTGCTAACACTACTTAGCACACTTTAGTTTGAGGGAGATGAAAGAAAGGGGGAAGGAAAGACTACTGGCACATATTTATAAATGTCTGTATTTTTTGGATTTTTACAAATATGTATCCATTTTCTAATTTAAAAATAGAAATAAAGTTTAAAAAACACATACAACAATAGCACCAAAGTAAATTGCTACTGAATGAATTATACCCAGTCACAAATTACTGTTTTTTAATGTACAGAAGTTTGACTGCAGGCGGAAAGCAAAGAGAAAGGATTTATGAATCTTTTCATGTAAAATTAATGATGCAGTGTAATGTGTGGTATTTTTACTTTAAAAGAAGGTATCACAATGTGCTACTTTATTGCTATGTCATTTTAATTGCTACATCTCTGTGTGCTTTATTGTGAATATTTTGGTTTTGAATTTTTGACCCTAGGCAATTTCATTATGAAGTAGAGTTCTTTTTCATAGATTGGAAATGTTACAAATCAAAGAGATAAATTATAAACAAAATGAATTAAAATTCACCCTCTTAAATTTTCTCATATTTTTCTCTTTATACTGGTGAAACAAAGTGAATATTCAGTAAGTTAACATGAAGTGAATAAATGAAATAAAGGGATGCAATTTTTCTTACAAAGACGTATAAGGAAACTATCTCTACAAGTAGTAAATTAGAGAAATCAAGAAGCAAATTATCTCTTTAAGGCCAAAATATAGAATATAGCACAGGGCTGGGAAAAACACTATGTTATAACCGCTTGTAATAACTAAATAGTAAGTATAATTTATAGGACTAGTATTTCTCAAATCCTACAATATAAATATTATAATAGAATTGCAAAAATAATGTTTACATAGAAAGATCTTATCTTAGGCCTTATCCCCCATTATCCTCATTGTTCAAGACCCACCATACAAATTAACCTCTTCTGTAAAGTTTTTCCTGCCCTTCGGTTTAATAAACTATGACTGGATTATTTTGCTTTTTGGATGTCACAAGATACAGAATTCATATACTCTATTTGAGGTTATCCTTTGATTTGAAAACTTGACCATTAAACTATGATGCTCTGAGAGTAGTGATTATGTCAGTAATCTTGATAAACCCAAGATTTAGCATAGTACCCTGATCAATCATTTGTTGAATTCAATAAATTGATATACATGATGTTTCATGCTGCAGATTTATTGAAAACACTTAGATAATTAAATGGGGTATCGTAATGCTAAACTTAGTGTGAAATTTTTTTTTCCTCCTAGTATGCTACTTTTCCTATGCTGTAAAAATATTAACTCTATTTACTCTTCTTTCTTCAATTATCTTTTGATCCCTTTCCCCCCTCATTCTCAGTATATGACTGTGTATAAATTATAAGAAGTATAAATGCATTTAAGCTGGGACTTTCAAATCTATCCACGTGCAGTCATGCTATCTGCATTCGCCTATCTACATTGAATGAAATATTCTTGTTCTCACCAGAGGCCATCTCTTTAACTTACTTTGGATCTCACCGTACTTATCTTCTTAGGGCTTTTATTAATATGATTATTTTCTATTATACATCATTAATTTCCCAGATATGCTTTACTGCATTATGCTTATGTTAGCTTCCTGCCACTGCTATGACAAATTTATACATATGTAATACTCTAACAACAGAAACTTATTATTTTACATTTCTGGAGATCAGACATCCAAAGTCATTAAAATCCATAAAAGAATGGAGTCATATTTATCTTCATTGCGGCTTTATCCCAAGTGTCAAGAACTGTGCTTGATACAAGTGAATGACTAACTTTCTATTATAATTTACAGGAGATTGCTATTATATTTTGTCTAGCAGATCTATTAAAATTAGAGTTGTAGTAACCAATGAATATGAATTTCAATTAGAGTAGTGTTTCCTATAACTGACTAGCTAAATCAATTAATATTTAATTACATAAATTACTTGGTTCCAGAAAAGAGTTTATATAAAATTAAAAGTAGACATCAATGATGAAAACAATGGAATATCTTATAGAGAATAATTATATATACACACACACACACACACACACACACACACACACACACACATATATATATATACACACACCCACACACATCCACACATACAAATGAGTGCATATGGGCTTTTGTATATATATGCATAATACTTATACACATGTAAGCACATATACATACCAGTGTCCTGATGATGTAAAAACAAAGTTTTTTGTGATTATCATCTAATATCATCTTGCAAAGATTTTCTGAGGTTAACTTCAAATGTATTTATATATTTAAATTTTATTTTGAAGATGTGGGATACAACTGAGGGTTAGTTATACAAATGTTCATTATACAGGTACCCTTGTTGATGAGATATGCTCCCCCCTCCCCTGGCAGAACCCTTTACTCCCAAAACCACTCTCCGCACCCCCCAGCAGTTTCCCGCTATTGCCAATCCTTTTCTTTTTTAAATTTTATTTCATTTTATTTTATTTATTTTATTTTTTTATTTTATAATCAGTATTTTTTATTATGATATTGTGGGATACAGTTAAGGGTTAGGTATACAAACATGCTTCATTAAGGCACCCTTGTTGATAAGAGGTGTCTCCCTGTCCCCAGACAGATATTGACTACCGTTAATCCCATCTCCCTTTCCCTCCCCCCCGCATAGTTTCTCACCACTGTCAGTCCTTTTCTTATTTTCAACTATGAAGTGGCATATAGATGAAAGGAATGATTGTAATTATATTGACTGATTATCTTGTACTTAATACTAGGTCTTTTTGAGTCAGCCTTTTCTCCTTAACTATATTAAACACTCCTCAAGGACAGGGACCTTACTTGCCTCAAATCATGTTGACCTCTTATTTAAAGTCCAAATGGGCACTGGGTCATCTGATAAGAACAAGTTTTACTTACAGGGAAACTAAAGAGAATATTTGAAAGTGATAGTATCCTAGGATAGCCAGGCACACCTATAACTCTTCCTATACTCTGTGGGACAAGGAATAATGCTATCACCTTAATGAGTATTGGCGGGATTAGATTTATATATGATTATACAAAAAAGTCACTTTTTTTAACTACCTAATGTGCCATAGGTACCATGCTGGAGGGCTTACATACATTTAATTATTGCAGCAATCCCACAGAAAGGACACTCCACTTTATAGGTGAGGGATTTGAAGAGATCAGAAAGGGTAAGTAACCTTCCCAAGGCTACACAGCTAGCAAACTGAAGAATAAAACCTAAGTTCACATGTTAGACTTTTAAAGGCCATCATGTATCCCTGAGTAGCAACTTGAAGTGATCACATCACACCCATTCAAACCACAATGTGAATATGTAAAAAGCAAAGAGCCAGTCAAGAACAATCTATTTCTGGGATTAATTCTGATGAGTTTCTTCCTGTCTATCTGTTATGGTCTGACCCATCTTGTTTTCAAATCAGTTTGGGTCTGCCTTTTAGAAATCCAGCAAGATCTTCCCTCAGGCCTTTTGTGGACATGCTGATGACAAGTGTGTGTGTGGGGGGGTGCCCTCTACCACCCTTTTCACACACAGCTACTTGTCTCAGCTTGGCCTTGTCCAAATAAAGACTTTCTGAAATGTATGGACATTCCACAGCACAAGTCTGAATTCGTGTAGAAGAAATAAAGTGGATAGGAAACCAAGTGCATGCCTAAGTCTAGTTGGGGAGAAATAAGAAATGGAAGGAGGCCATTTTTTTTACTTTCAGTGATCACTGTGTTTCCATTAGAAGCAGGATGACCTTCTCAGAAAGGTTATAGAATCGTTATTAGAGATCGTCAAAGCTGACTAGACACTGGATTAATGGGGATTTGGTAGATTTCTATAAAGAGCACTTAAACGCAAAATTCATGGGCTAACACAGAGACATTTTTTTCAAACCTCAAAGACTGTGTGTGTTCAGAAAATTTCTGGCTTCAGGGAGCCAATATTGGACATAATTCAGAGTGCAAAATTTTCGGGTGAGGCTATCAAGGCTAAAATGGCATTCTTGGGTGGCACTTTTGTTTCCGCTTCTCCCACATTCTGCATACAGTGTCAAATAATGGAAACCGTTGGTTTGTTTTCACAAGTCGTCATGGAGAACAAATGTGTCTTTTATTAAGCTTTTACTTGTAGATTCTTCCCTGCTTGCCTTTACTTTCCATCTGATTTGGAAAACATTGCTTTCTCCCTGCACTTTTCACATCAAGCTAATATTATGCATTCATCGCAGTGTGGGAAGCTGTGAGATTGCAGCTCAGGATCAAGCCCCAAATACAACAGTCTCCGTGGGATAACTGGACTCTCACAGGGTGAATCAGAGTTGTGAAAGAGCTTGTTGTTAGGTCCTGGGATGTAAGCGATACTCAAGTGATTATTTAGTTCATTGTCTCCCGGTCTGAAATCCTACATTTCTCTTGATGCTCAAATCTAATGAATGCTTGAGCAATTTTCACTATTTTGTTTCATTTTGTTTTCCTAATCTGAAATAGAAACCATGCCCCCTCCCTCTCAGGCTGGATAGGTCACCAAATACATCATCAAGCTTCTTTGAATTGGGTTGGGATTTATCAGTTTATGGTGACTATACTGGATGGTGGTTGTTTACACTG
Organism: Tarsius wallacei; assembly: GCA_963574415.1. NCBI lineage: Eukaryota > Metazoa > Chordata > Mammalia > Primates > Tarsiidae > Tarsius > Tarsius wallacei. The sequence goes on from CAUYQG010068424.1 coordinate 14,556, forward strand.
CCCCCCCCCCAAAAAAAAAGAAAAAGAAAAAAAGGAAAAAAGAATCTATGACTAAGTAACTACAGTGTGACAGATGAATATCTCTCCTCTATGAATCTGTTTATGATCCCCCTCAAACCAAAGTGTAGTTGAGCACTGCTATGGTTTGAATGGGTCCCCTCCAAAATTTAGGTGTTTTCAATGTGATAATAGTAAGAGATGGTACTTTTAAAAGGTGACGAGGCCTTGAGGTCTGCTCCCTCATTAATGGGTTTAAAGTTCTACTTGCTTGCCTATTTTTCCCTCTACTGCCATGTAAGGACATAGCAAGAAGGTCCTTGCAGAACACCAGTCTGCCAGTGCCTTGATCTTGGACTTCCCAGCCTCCAGAATGGTGAGAAATAAATTTCTGTTATTCATAAATTCCCCTGTCTTGAGTATTTTGTTGTAGCAGCACAAAAAAGGCTAATACAAGCACTTTTCCTCGGTGCCCCCATAATTCTTGGTATATTTCTTTGCGTTGCAATTATCTTTTTTTTCTTTATAACTTCTACCCCCACTGCTCTGTAACAACTGAGGGCAGAGCCTAAGTCTGACTCATCTCTAAGACCCCAGTACCTCACACAGGGCTTGTCTAAATACATGCTCAATGAATGATGGAAGTTTATAGAGAAAGACAACCAGAGAGAGAAGGGTGTGGGACAAAGAGATTGGGAAGGGGAAAGAACAGACTAGAAAAAGAAAGAGAAAATGGTAAAATATTTAAAGGGCTTCTGGGTTAGCCTAACCACCTAATTTTGTATTTAAAGTAACAGGGTCTTACCGAGGTCACCTATCTGTAAGGTAATGTGATCCAAGTTTTGTTGTGTAGTTCTTTTGTAAAAAAATTTTTTTTAAAGATGTGGGGTACAATTCAGGGTTAGGTATACAAATGTTCATTACGCTGGTACCCTTGTTGATGAGGCGTGCCCCCCCCCCCCAGGTAGATTCCCATTACTTCCAGTCCCGCTTCCCCACCCCCCTCCCGGCAGTTTCCCATTACTGCCAGTCCTTTTCTTATAATATTATGATAATTGTTCAAGGTCCGCTTATGAGTGAGTACAAGTGATACTCAGTTCTTTGTTTCTGTGAAAGATCACTCAGTATTATAGACTCTCAGTCCATCCAGGTTGCTGTGAAGTTCATGATTTTTTTCTTCTTTATGACTGCACTAGTCATCAAAGAAATGCAAATTAGAACTACACTGAGATACCACCTAACTCTAGTCAGGATGGTTGTGTAGTTCTAATACTTAATGTTTCCTCCCTAATTATTTACTTGAGGAGAGAAAGATGGAAGTAGAAAGAGATGTGACAATTGTGAATTGTGGCAGACTTCCTTTGGGATCGGAGTGAAGCCTACATTTTATATGACTGTAAACTCAGGTCCCTTTTCTGGAGCTGCTTAGGGTCCAGAGGTCAGGACTCTGTCCATCCTGACTCTCCCTCTATATCGCCACTGTCCAGTATAGTAGCCACAAGCAACATGTGGCTATTGAGCACAGAATATGTGGCTAGAAGAAATTGAGATATGCTGTAAGTATAAAATACACATCAGATTCCAATGCCTTAATAGTACAAAGAAGATACTGAAAAATCTCGATTTTTTTATGTTGATTATGTGTTGAAATGATAATACTTTAGATAAATTGGGTAAAGGAAAATATATTGGGGCAACCCCTCCGGGTTCCCCCACAACTGTGGGAGCTTTTCTGTTCTCTCAATAAATCCTGCTTTCTCAAAAAAAAAAAAAAAAAAATATATATATATATATATATATATATGTGTGTATGTATGTAAAATTCCACCTATTTCTTCCTATTTCTTTTACCATTGGCTACCAGAACACAAGTTACATCTGTAGCTCACATTATATATTTTTTGGACAGCGCTGCTTTGGCTAGGACTTGGAGTTACCTGCCACTCACTGCATCCACTGCCTCTATCTATCCAATGCCTTCTAGTCCTGCACACCATGGCAAGCTCCTACCTGGCCCCCTTCCTAACACACTTCACTGGCCACATCCTCAGGCCTGCAGTGTTGCCTTTGTCTAACCTTACTGCTCAGTGCAAGATGGTAGAAGGGATCTGAGACTGGGATCAGATCCAGCCTTGGGTCCAAATTCTGACAATGATTAGCCACTTAACCTGGGGAAAGTCAGGGCACCTCTTTGAATGCTGGGTCCTCCTTGTTTAAAATGAGAGTAATAGTAACACCCTACTTATCTCACAGGACATTGTCAAGATGAAAATCAAAATGAGTTAGTGCATATGAATTGTGCTTTGTAAATAACAATGTGGCACATGCATGTGATAGTACCAGTGATTGTGTTTTGATTTTCATATCATCATCATTATCGTTACTATCCAACCCCTGCCTCTAACTGCCTGATCTTGGATCATTTGCTTTTCCTCACTGGGTGTCTGGTCATTTGTAAAACAGGGGATGGGCTAGGTGTCCCGTTGGCTCTGTGACTTTGTGGTGGAATGCAGAATGCTGTCATGTAGAGAATATAAGTTTGGGAGGCAGACCACTTAGTATTGACTCTTAATTCCCCTTCAAATTACACCATGTATGCTCTGGCTTGGCCCATGGGGGGACTCATCGTAGCAACAGTTATGGTCACAGTAAAAAGCAAAATTGCATAAATATACAGTCATCCCTCAGTATTTAGGGGAGATTAGTTCCAGGACCCCCATCAATACCCAAATCTGCAGATGCTCAAGTCCCTGATATAAAGTAATGTAGTACTTGCATATAACCCACAGACAACCTCCTGTATACTTTAAATTATCTCTGGACAACTTATAACACCTAATACAATGTAAATGCTATGTGAATAATTGTTATACTGAATTCTTTTTTATTTGTATTGTTTTTTGGTTTTGTATCATTATTTTTGTTGTTGGAGATTTCTTTTTTCAAGTATTTCTTATCTACAGTTGTTTGAATCCTTGGATGTGATACCTGCAGATTCAGAGGGCTGATTGTACAAAATAAAGTCTTAATCTTGTTTAGCCCTTTGAAATTTAGCTTTGACATATCACATTTTTTATTTGATGTTTCCACAACATTTTGAAATAGTATATTCATAACACCAGTTTGTGGGTAAATAAATGGAAACACACAATGGTTAAATGATTGGGTCATCCATCTGTAAGGTGGGAAGCAGGGATTTGAATGTGACACTTGTCACTCCCAGCCCCCTTCTCTTCCCTACATATCATGTTATATCTTTGACTTAATGATGAGAGACGAAACTTCCTTTGTTAAGTTGTTGCAGTGTAACTTGCACCACTTTTAATACCATGGCCCTTGTGTAGAGATATCCCTCAAGATTGTCTGTGCGGTCCCACCAGATTGCAGCAGGTTAGTACTTGGGAGGCTACAGCTGTTTCCTCCAAAAGGTCCCTCACTGAAGAGCCTAAACGAACTCTGAGTGTTTTCATTGACTTTTCTGATCTTCCAACTCAAGTTAAAAGCATCATTTTGCTTAGCTGTCAGTCAATTTCACTTTTGTGAGAATTTTAAAGATGTATAAGCCCCTAAGGTGACAGTCCCAGCCTGATGCTGTCACACTGAGCTGTGTCATATTGAATTCTGTCACTGAAGAGAAACAAAATGAAATGCACCCAGGTGTAAAATTCCAGACCTTGTTCATTCTTATCAATACCAGATTAGAATGGCAGAGTCTAATATTTTGAAATTGATATGATGAAGATTGATGTTTTAACTTTAATGGGTTGGTAGTAAAATGTATCATTTGTATGTTCATGTATCCATATACATGACTTATACATACACAGACAGCGAAAACTCTTTCAGATGGCCCCATTTTAAAATGTTTAATACTTTCTATTAGTTATTAGACTCTGTACCCATTAATGTGAATAACTTCTCATTTGCTTTCCTTTTGAAACCATATAAACTTGATTGTAACCACATGACTTTTTTTCATCAAATTTATTGATAAGCCTTTTAGTTTGAGCTGATATTTTATCTGCGTCTGTGTGTTTAGGCACATTTTTTATAGTGTTCCTTGAAATGCAGATTATTTTTTGAGACAGCAAGTTGATGAATGAGGCCTTTGGTATACCACTAATGAGACTCAGCAGTCTCGGAGACACAGGGCTTTTATAACATTTACTAAGAAACCACTATGCCTCAATCTCCATGCCTCCAACAACTGGGATATGTAAGCTCCCGCCGACTTTACCTACCAGGACATGGGCTGAAATGTTTTGTGTATTATTTTTTGTTTTATCATTATTCAGTAGAATGTTTTATTTTTAAGGGTTTTATAACAAAAAAGTGACTTCTGTCTTATTGTCCTTTTAAAGAAAGTACGGCTTTGGTAATTTTTAAAAATCATAGCAGTAAACATTAGCTCTAAAATATTGATAGAAATTTTATATCCTTAAATCACCAATAACGATGACTGTAGCAACATAATGCTTATTAATATTAATACTAGAGCTAATGAGAGCAGCTACCTTAGGTCAAGTTTTAAAGCATTGTTTTAGACATTTTTTTCCTACCTTCCCATTTAATCATCATAATAATCCTAGCAGTTAGGCATTACCATCTCAATTTTATTAATGAGAAAACCGAGGCTTAAAGAGGTTAACTCATTTGGCTAAGGTCACACAGTTTAAGACGCTAAACTAAGATTTCAATTTAGGTCTCTTTAGTCCAAGCTATGTGCCTTTTCTGTAATCATATAAAAATCTTTTTGTATAAAATTTCATTATGTTCATGTGACAGTAGACCTGGTAGGTTGAGAGAGTGACTGGTGTATGTATGTGTGTGAGGGAAGGAGGGAGGACACAGGTCTTGGGACCAGAGGAGAGGAACAATTGAGAACCACTGAATTAAACAATAGTCAGAGGGCAATAGTGTTATGAACCAGGCATTATGCACATTGGCTTCTCCTACTTTGCAGTTGCTGGTTATCCGGTAACAGTACACAAAGTTCAAGAGCAGATTAAGGTCAAATAAAGCAACAAAATGTTAGCTGTCAGATCTGTTCAACTCAGTGACGGGAGATGTGAGTTATATTACAGGGTGGTCCTCTTAGCTGGAAAAACAAAGGTGTGGAGTAGAATTGAAGCTGGCCACCAGGCATCCATCTTTTCTTGTGATTAGGTAAAGGGCATTATTGACAGCAGCAAGTGCAACTTACAGTAGAGGGACGGTTTTCAGTGGATGCTTTTATTCCTGCAAATAAACATCCAGTTTGCAACACAGAGTACAGACTTCCCACAATTCATAACTGTGTTTGCAGTAGTGCAAGAGCATGTTTTAAAGCAGCCAAAGAGCAATGTGTTTAAAGCATATAGTTTGGACTTTCCATGCTTTTGCTGTAAACATAGTAGTCTTCATAAATGCTGGTAGAATTAATAAAAACCCAAGCTAAGTGCAATAATATCACTTCTCTGCAGAATCGCCATCCCTCATGGCCCCTTTCACCTCCTCACATCCCCTCAATTCATTCTTCCATTTATTCCCTACTTACCCAATTGCGTGTTCTGTTTAGTTAATCCCTATCACACATTTACCATGCCAGACCTGTGCCAAGTGCTTGGCATAGAAATGTGACTCTGAAAAGAATGATGCCATCTGAAGCTCACTTTTTCAAGGAGAAACTGGCAGTTGAACTGTGTGCCTCATGTGTCCCTGGCAACACCTTGTGACACAGTGCATTTGTCTCCAAAGCCTACAATAGACTCAAAATTCCTTGTGACAGCCTGAACACACCTCTATAATCCTCAAGGTTTCTGTTTCACGGTCTTGCTTAGGTAAGGGTGTCTGGAATCAAAACCCTAGATTTGAACCTCAATCTTGCCACCTTCTTAATATTTAACTTCTCTAAGCCTCAGTTTTCTCATCTACAGAATAGGGATAAAAACTAATAAGCAGGTATGTTGTGAAAAATAGAAAAAATACAGTGAAATCACTTGCCACAGTACCTGGCCCTTAAAGAATACTCAAGCAAGAATAGACTCATGATTTTAACAGACATGTGCTCAGTGTTTACCATGTACCAGACACGATTTTAAGTGCTCCAGCTACAGAAATGGCTGAGGTACAGGTACTTTGAGTGGTATGCTATGAATATGCAGTGTTAGGGAAGAGATGTCTAAGAGATAGCTGCTGAAGGATGAGGAGTGGGTCAGGTCAGAAAGTCAGGAAGGTTGTTGCTCCTGAGGAAAGGAACTGTCTGATCCACAGTACCTGGATGAGAAACCTCATTCAGAAGGGCAGCAGATATTCAAACCCCACTGTACCTCCTGGTCCCTGTCATTTCAGTGCTAACTTCCCACAGCTGCATTTCTGGGCTGACTTCTTTAAAACTGAGAGAGGCCACTGCTGATCGGGGGGCATGGGTCAGAGGTGCAGGGTTGTTGATATCCCTAGGAGCAGCCCTTGACATTTGGCTCTTAGGAATTAGTGTGTAAAAACCCCAGCTCCCCACCCCTTGGATATAATATTTCTGAGGAGGGTGTTTTTTGCTGCTTTCCAGAGTCTCTAGGCATCTGGCTTAACAATACTCCGTTTACTGGCTGCCTTCCCCACCTTATATCACCTTGTTTCTCCCCTAACAGTGCTCCCTGAATCTGCCAAGTAAAGTCTTTACATTGGAATCTTTATTTCAGGGTCTGCTTTTGGGAACTCAGACTAAGAAAGGGAGTATTTTCCCATCGTAGTTTCCAAATAGGTTGTGTGCCTATTTCAAGGTCTTTGATCTTCATAGACACTCTTTATGTGACCTGATGAATCATCCATCAACTTGTTTTGAACTGTGCCTTTATTAAACTTTTAAGAATCAAGCTCTTTAAGATATGAATACGTAAACTATCCTAGGACTTGACACCTTGCAGAAAGAAGTTAATATAAGCAAAGGCAGTTTAGTTATTTTTTGGAAGAAAATAGGGTATAAATTACAGTAATTCATTACATTATTTTTATACATGAATATAAAAGAGTTTTTTCTATCCTTCCTTTAGGGTAACTTATAAACTGGTGGGTTCAAAGTTTTATCATCTACATTTTCATGATATCTGGAGCAAATGCTATTTGTTAATAATAAAAATGCATGTGTTTGTCATTTGAGTGCCCAGGATGTGTCATATATCTTACACACAGCATGACACTTATTAGAAAACCCTTGTTTTACACATGATACTCAAAGGGGCTAAAGCAGGTTTTAAAACCACCAGTGTCTTTTTCTGTTTCTACATGTTGCCTCTTGATAAAACCCCCACTTGGGACTCAGTTCTGATTTATAGACACTGGCCAGCCAATAAACCAAAAGTATCTAGACTTGAACATGCAGTGTTAGAAGCAAGAGAAACTGTGAAGGTCAGACCTAGCTTCAACTCTATTTTTTGAAGAAAAGAAAGAACTACAAGCCATAGTCTGGAACAAAATGACACTGATTTGCTCGCTATGAACAACAACAAATGGGAAGAAACAGAGAGGAGACACATGGATCTTGAGGTTTTTAACTTAAATATATAAGAGAGGTAAAAACAAGCCCATTGCTGTTGATGTTGCTGCCTTTTTTAAAAATAGAATCCCACATTGCAGATCTTAGCATTGAGGCAGTGGGGGTTAGGAATTTGTGGAGCTGGAAATAGAAACTAGATCTTTTAACTGCCAAGTGCCATCCTGTCTGGTAGACGGGGATACCATCTCATCCTCTCATCCTACAGGCTGTGGAGGGAGGTTCCCTTTACTAAGCATTCCCATCCCTCTCCCTTCTTTTCTCCTTGCCTCCCCTGCTTCTCCCCAAAGCCTTTTTTTTTGTTTTTTGAATTGGAGTCTCACTCTGTCGCCCAGGCTGGGGTGTCATGGCACACAGGCTCACGGCCATCCCAGTGTTGACCTGCTGGGCTCCGGCGATCCTTCCCCCTCAGCCTTCCAAGTCACTGGAACCATAGGCACACGCTATCACACCTGGCTAATTTTTTTATTGTAGAGATGAGGTCTCACCAAGTTGCCCAGGCTGGTCTCAAACCCGCGGGCTCAGGCAATCCACTGGCCTCGGCCTCCCAAAGTGCTGGGATTTCCGGCTGAGCCATGGAGCCCGGCCCCCAAAACCTTTCTAACAAGCTTTTAGTTACCTAAATAACTGAACAAAGCCAGCTTCCTGCTAACCCCTTTGGACTTCAATTACAGACATATTCAAATGTGTTCCCTGCTCCAGTGCCCTCAGCACTAAATAGCACATAAGCACTTTTGCAGTGCCTAATGTAAACTTGTGGAAAAAAGTACATTATTTTTCACTGACTTTAAATTGGATAAATGCTCACTGAAAAGAATAAAGTAAATTGGTATTGGAGAGAGCATTAAAAGAGAGAGAGAAAGAGAAGAGCCAATAAAGGCGTGTGGTTTCTAAATGTAAAGCTACTAATTTCTCTTTGTGGCAGTCATTTGGCCTATACCGTTTGAGTGTACTTGGAGACATTGTATATTAATGACATTAGGTTTGTTAAGTCAGTGTGCGAGGGATGCATGTCCCAGTCAGAAATCTTTGACTTTGAGATCAGACAGTCTCAGGTCTGCTAATTCCTAGTTGTGTGAACTTGAGGAGGGGTTTTTGCCTATTTTGAGCATCAGTTTTCTCCTCTGTAAGACAACAGAAATAATACCTAGCCTATGTGGTTATTGTGAAAATTAGATGATGTATTTATGCATCATGTAAAGTTTCTGACACATAGTAGTTGATTAATTTCTTAGTTCTATTTCCAAACAAGTAAAACTTTTGATCTCATAGCCAACATTTTAATAAAAATGTACTTCTCTCCTTGGTAATTGTGTTTCTGCTATCTTCTGTCTATTTCTTGGTATGCTGGTGAGAGGAAGCTTTTCGCCCCATCTCTGCGTGCTCCACGGCTAAAGTCTGAGAGGGCAGATGCCTATTTTCTTCACTGCTCTCTATACTCAATGCCTAGCACATTGAAGGTGCTCAATAAGTATTGGGGGCATGTGTGTAAACAGAAGAATGAGTGACATTAGGCTGAATCAGTTACTAAGGAGGTATGTCTTTCAGGAAACTACATTTCCTGGGAAGTTTTGGCTTCCAAAGCTTATAGGGACCCTGCCTCTTATTAGATTGGTTTTACATATTCCTCATTGGGTTAAGTATAGATGGACTTCCCGTTTATGATTCTGATAAATGAGGAATTCTGCTCTAGTAAGAGAACATAAAATGGGTCTCATTACCTTCAAAGAAGAGTCCTTTTTGAGTGAAATTTCATCAATACCCTCAAATGGGTGAGCTTAAATTTTCCACAAAACAGCCTTATTTTCCAAAGGTGAGAGGTTCTTATGAGAAATGTTTTCAACCACCTTCTAGCTCTGTGTTGAAAGTTCTTTAAAATTGATATTGTCATTTGTATTTTGATGGAGGTGGGGGTTGAAGCATTATTGACTTTTTTTAGAGTCATCTAGGCATACAGCCAATCACACAGAGCAAAATACTACTTGGTGAAAGTAAATGACAATAATAAATAACACTTTGATCTTAATCACAGTTGCAAATTCAGCTTAAAACTGTTGTTTGCCTAGTATATGAAATACTTCACATACATTTTAATCTATTCCTCAGAACAATTTCAGCAAGATCTTTATTATGATTCCTGCTACACATATAAGAAAACTGAGGTTCTGGGAAGCTGAGGTGACTTTCTCTAAGATCCTGGTATTAAACAAGTGCCCCCATCAGGAATCAGACATGGGTAACACCATATCTAGCTCTTTCCCCTTGATGTTTTAGATCCAGACTGAGAACTAACTTGCTAGACCAGCTGATAGCAACTCTAAGTTTATCTAGATGAATGTTTGGATTTTGTGGTCTGTGTAAACTTAGGTTTGTGGAGGTGCCTTGGGCTGTGCATAAGAGTAAGAGGTCAGGGGAGAGACTGGTGCCCATTACCCCCACTCCCATTTCAAAATAACTGCTATTTTTATTTTTTTGAGATTTTGGGGTTTCCCCAAGTTGCCTAAAGTGCAAAGCAAAACCAATGTCCAAATATTATTTCATTTGAAGAAAAAAAAATCTGCTGGCATTTTTTTTTTATTATAAAGATGTGGGGTACAATTCAGGGTTAGGTATACAAACGTTGATTATGCAGGTACACTTGTTGATGAGGTATAACCCTCCCTCCCCTAGCAGTGGCTTTTTTTTTTTTAAAGAACACTTCCTTAGGAAGAGATCCAGTTATATCAAACAAGACTTAGCTCCTTGTCTGGGCTAGTTGTTAATTAGGACAAGCTGCCTAATGTCCTTCAAGCCAAAAGGCAGAGAGAGAGAAGTTGAAAAACACCCAGATGTGGGCTTGAGTTTGAATAGAGACAGTGCAGTCCAGTGCAGAGATGACAAAGCAATGAGCCCTGCCACTTACAAATCACTCATGAGCCTGTTCTCTGCACTCAAGTGGGGATGGTACAAGGATCCTCACTGGCCAGTTTGTTGCTGGTCAGTTCAGCTTAAAGATTGGCCAAGGTGGTCTTTCAGCTAGCTGCTACTGTCACACATGCCATTTTTGAGAGCAGCAGTGTGGGTGGGCAGGATAGTGGCAGCCAGTCTGTACCCCATGCCCACCTACTGTGGATATGCAACTTGGACTAGTTTGTCCCCTTCCGTGTGCTGCTACTTCTTAGGATTGCTCAGTACTGGGCTGGGTACTTTTCATGCACATTCATATCACTTATTCCTTCAAACCATCTTCATAAGTCCTGGCCACTCTCCTCATTGGACTGTCAAGGAAACTTGGGCCCCTTCTCTCTGCTGGGTCCCTGTTCTGCTCACCCACTGTGTGTCAAGTTCCACACTTCACTTTTCTTGTCCCCAGGGAGCTTACAGCTCAGTAGAAAGAGAAGATATACAAGTGAAACTTGGTGGAGAAGCCAAATGTAATGATAGATGTGAGGGAACTTGAAAAATTAGTTTATTTAGTGGAGTAAGGATGAAGGGATCATTCTGTTAAATTGTCTAAAACTTGGAGGTGTGAAAGATTGTGGAACAGTTATTCTGTGTGGCAGTGGCTGGGGAAATGATTATCTTTCTTATGCTCTTTTTTGCACATACTGTTTCCTCTGTCTGAATCATCCCTGCATTGTCACCCCAATCTGCTCCTCCACATTTCTTCTGCCTAACTCAGATCTCAATGAAAATATTCCCCCTTACGTCGCCTTTCCTTCAGGACTCCCTGTTATGGGACATCCTAACATGCATCCATCTTAGGTAACTGTCTGTCTGCCCTCTACTGTTGTACTGGAAAATCTTGGTAGGCATGGACTGTGTCTGTATGTTTATTACCAGAGAATGAGCAAATCATAGAAGACATAGCTGTGAAGGTAGGATAAATTCGGTTATAGGTAGCCTTGGACTTTGGACTCCATCCTGAGAGCAACAGGACCCCTGTGAACTTACCAAAGTAGGGAAATTGCATGAGCTGATTTGTACAGAAAAAAAAATAATAATAATTGGTACCAGTGTGATAACTTAATTACAGGGTTTCGGGGAGGTTGAAATAAAATAATGGATGGATGTAAAAATGCTCTTCTAAACTTTTAGTAAAATGCTTATCCAAATGGAGGATGTAGCTGCTACATCTTCTTTTTTGAAGCTCACTGCTGAGAATTAGTATTTCAGTGAGTGAGTTTCTCCTCCCCAGTTTCTAATTCTGATTCAACTGGTAATTTAATGGTTAATTCCACTTTACATTTTTTCTTCTTCTTTAGTGAATGCAGGTAAAGAGATCCTAGTTACAGACCTGGCCTCTCTTTGCATTTCAATGGGGTCCCAAGTGGAACTGCCAAATTCCAATGTGCTATTAACTTGGGCAGCCTACCAACAAAATCTGTCCTCATCAAAAATTCAGGAAAATAAAATAAAAAGATGTAAGGAGGCATTTTCAAAGGAATTCAGCCTGACCCCCTTGTATTTTTTTATGTATGCAAAATATGTTTTTTTGTTGTTTTTTTGTTTTGTTTTTTTGCACCTGCAAGCACAGTCTCTATACGCCAACGATAGCTTCCCAATTGCCAAGGCTTAAAAAAAATCTGTCTTTCAAATTCAGCCCAGAAACCCAGTAATGAAACAAGGATGAGGTGGAGAGTTGCCTGAAACTATTTATAGGAATATTGGGAGAGATAATTGCTATCTTGTGGCTTGTTCTGAAATACCTCTGCTTGGCAGAAATATGTATGCCACACATCAGAGATTGAAGAGAATCCTTAAAATTGTGAATTACTTGAACTTCTGACTATGGAAGCTTGAATACTTTCCTTTTACTTCACCTATTTTTTAAATTACTTAGTCTGTGCAAGATGCTATGGAAATTTAAAATTCATTCACACATGCATGCATCCTTTCATTCATTCCTCTGTCATCTGAACTTCTACAGAATTAACTTAAACCTGCTAGGTTTCAGGCACCTTGCTAGGACCTAAAGGAACACAAGAACTGGTCCTTGTTCACCTTGATTTTTCAGTTGCATATGAAAGGCAGCCAGCTAATGATCATTCAGATGTGATCAGGTGCATTCAGGGTGGTATGGCCATAGACCAAATAATTATAATAGTAAGAAAAATACTATGTCCCACTAGAAGAGAAGCTCTGTGAAGGCAAAGAGTTTTTTCTATTTAGTTCATGCTGAATCCACAGTTGCTGAAAGAGTCTTGGCTTGTGCTTAGGGATTAAGATGATAAAGGAGAGACGGGGGCATAGTTACTAGTAATTTCAGATAGTAGTCAGAAAGAGGTAAAATTCCTTACCTAGATTCATTCTGACTATCCCATTTGCAACAAGGACTCGATTAAATGAAATAGTGATTTGATTCACACTGTTCTCTTAGGACCATGGCAATGGCAGCAATGGTCTCTGAGAGACTGAGATCACCTGGTCCCACGCTCATCTCCTGTGGAAATGCAACCTGGACTAGTATGTCCCCTTCCATATTCTGCCTCTTCTTAGGATTGTTCAGTGCTGAACTGGGTACTTTTCATGTGTTTTCATGTCACTTATTCCTTCAAACCATCCTGATAAGTCCTGGCCACTCTCCTCATTTGACAGCCAAGGAAACTTGGGCTCCGAGAGGTGAGAATGACTGACTGAAGGTCATAGAGCTGATTATGAAGCAGCAGTTGGGCCCCAACTCCCATCATCTTTGCTTTTCACCTGCTGAATCTTTGGTAGCAACAGTTTTATTCCCCAAACATTCGCATTGCCCTTCTGATGATCCGTGATTTCGCTGTAGTCAGAGCTGTTCTTGTACCAGAAGACTTAGAAGAAATGACCCATGCATAGCCCACAGTCTTCTTCCCTACTCACTGTTGCCATGACTGTGGTTACATTTCCCCCAGTGTGACACAGTTTTCCATAACGGTGGCTGCTGGGCTGTCAGGGGCATGCCATCTGCTGCTTCCCACCAAGCCCTTTTAGTGAAGTTGACAAAACACTGCTTCCTTCTGGGTGTTTGCACCTCTGTCCAGGACAATCCCTGTGTGACTGTGCCTCTGGGAGGGGTAGCCCTGCTGTGCTGTTTCTTGTCGAAGTCCCTGTGTGGATTTTGTTAAGGTGTCCTCCACTAGTTAGAAATTTTACTTTAATAAGAGAAGTTATTGAAAGCTGCAGTAGCCCTTCTTTTAATTCCACTTCAGAGCAGGATTCTTAACAAGGTAACAAAGATGCTAACCAGAGAATTTGATGTATGGATACAAAGTCACATACTGTGGTGGTTTTAGGACCAGGCACCAGTCCTCACACATTGTAACCATGAACAAGTCTTTCCCCTTCCCCCAGCCTCAGTTTCCTATATGGAAAATGCTAGCTTCTCTTTGCAGTTGGCAAAAACAAATGTTTGTAAGACCAATGCCCTAGGGGGCTCTCATGGTGCATGCATTGCTTTGCAGACTGCTGACACTGACAGGCAAGACCTTGACCTTAGGAACTGGGTCCCAATTTATACTCTTGTCTTATTACATATCCAACACAGGGTGCTTCACACTTCCCTCCATTCTTCTAATACACTGTGCTTTTTCATCTGCTATATCCTCTTCCTGTCTTGCCTTTCTTACTTCTCTCCTTTGAAACACCTCATCTTCTCCTTCATATTCCATCATAATTGTCATTTCCTCTGGAATCCTTCCTTCGCTGTCCAGGGAAAGTTTCTGTGTACTCTCTATATGTGTGTAAACTTGGAAGAGAGAGAGAGTGGGGGTGGGGTGGGGAGATGAGGTGGAGGGTAGACAAGATATGGATGGGGGGGACATTATTGGTAAAGGAAACAGTATATGCTGCAAGGAAGACAAAGTTTGGAGAAATTGAAAGAAAGGCCAGTGTTCCTAGTATACAGGGAGAGTGGTCAGGGATCAGTCTCTAGATTTAGATAAGGCCTGGGTGGGGTTGCTGTGCTCAGCATTCTGGCTGTTACTCTAAATATTGTAGGAAAGTTTTGAGAAATTTTCTTATATTCTGTTTAACTATCTTGCTTTAGGACCATGTTTCTCTTCCCTGTGAGACTGAATTCCTTGAGGGCAGCAGCATCCTTTACTCTGTCACAGGGTAAATGATTTCTAAATGTACAATGAATGAACACAGGAAGGGAAGGAGAGATATGTTAATGAGCTGGTTTTGTTTTAAAGCCCAAGTCTGCTAGAAGTTGCTTACATCCTTCTCATTTTTTGCAGTTCATTTTAATATCCTTTTACCTTATTGGTGGAGGTTTGGCAGACAGAGTTTATGAAAGAAGAAAATTTTCATTTATTGTAGTTTATGTTTATTATATGTATATATTCTTATTATTTTATGTGCAAAGAGTGTTTTCTTATATGATGCTCTTTAGGGAGATAATATGCAAAGAGATCTTCTATTTCATTTTTACTAACACCACTGCAGTTTGCTAAATCATCATCATCAAACTGCACTTTAATTTAATCTTTATTGCCTTCTAAAGCATTTCCTGTGAGTTAAATTACATTCCTTGGGTTTTAAAAATAAGTAACCTTAAAACACACAAGTGAAGTTAAACAAATGTTTTGTCCTATTCATCTTCTTTATGTCTGTCTGTCTGTCTGTCATATGTGAGTAGTGCTACTTAGTAACTCAAGGAAAAGAGAAGCATATTCAGAAGGGATGTAAAACCATGTGCTCTCCTGACTAGTCTATGTATTTGGAACGAGATGAATCTGATGCTAGAATTTGGCTCAAACACTAATTAACTGCGAGAACTTGGGCAAAATTTCTTAATATTTTAAAGGTTCAATTCCTCATTTGTAAGATAAGGCTAATTGTATCTAATTCATTTTGGGGTTTAAATATCAGTTTTTAAGAAGAAGACATAGAAAGTGCTTGGCAAAGTTCTAGCCCCATAGTAGATGCTAAAGAAACAGTAGCTGTTTTTGTTAGTAGTTAAAATGCTGCATCTTAACACATAACTTGAACAAGTTATTTAACGTCTTGTGCCTCCATATCCTTATCTCTAAAATGGGGATGATGATGGCAGTCTACCTAACGGATTTGTTCTGTAGATCAAATGAACCCATGAAGTGCTTAGGAAGTGCCTGGCATGTGGTAAACCCTTAGTAATCATTACCTTAGATTATTACTAATATCACGTATTGTCATATATCTGCCCCCTGCTTTCAAACACCACATAAGTTTGAATTTTCAGACTACATAAAGGCTGAGTTTTGAATTGCCCGAGCAAAAAGGACTGTATGAGACGCTATTGATTCTTCACTTAATGCAATGTACCTGCAAGGCAGAAATATTTTTAAAATCTGATTTATGTGAACAATTGTCCTTGTTGTGGCACTGTGATGTTCTGGAATCTCCACTGCCATTTTGCTTGGTTGGCTCTTTTGAAAGGTACTCAATGACTCAAGTGACAACAATTACCTTAATTAAACAGAATTGTCTAGACTTTAGGCAAAGACCAAGGATTATTGAAGCCCTTTCATTAAGCAAAGCTTCTCTTCATTATGTTGTCCAGGACTTCATGAAATGAAATGTTTCAAAGAATGTTTGCTAAACTTCCTGGCTTGCAAGTACTTACCTGCCTCACGCAGTCACTTCCTGGTCATCTTTTCATGCTACTTGATGAACTAGGAAAAAACAAGAGAGACTTGCTGAGAAAGTGATTTTGTCACTCTCCTCATCAGCTCTGGGTATTTATTGTACCAGGGTGAAGATGGCCACATTGAGTGGAATAAAACTGGCCCCTCATATAGAGAGTACACACTCATGTGCCAGAAATGCTTTCTTAAAAACAGTTTTATGGAGGTATAATTGATCTACAGTGAATAGTACATACTTAAAGTAAACATTTGACACATTTTGACATATGGGTATACTTATTAATCAAGGTAACAAAACATATATCACTTCTAGAAGGTTCCTGGCCCCTTGTCACCCTTCCTTCCGCCTCCTTCCTGTTTCTCACTCTACCCCATCATCATAACACTGATCTTCTTTCTCTTATGGTGTATGTGTTTTTATTCTCCAGGATTTTATATCTAGATATGCGAACAACGTGTACTATTCTTTGACTGATTTTCATGAGTTGGCATAATTATCTTTTTAGGAGAAATTTGAGCCACATTGCCCATCTACAGAGTTGCACACTTAGACTATTGCTAGTAATAGCCACCAATTATTGAGTATTTGCCCCACTCATAGAATTCCATGCATGCAACTCTTGAAATCCTTAGAACAGCTTTCTGCTTCAATGCCATTTCATGGCCCAGGAAAGTGACGCTGAAGGTGATGACCCAGAGTAACACAATTAGGAGATATTCTAATGCAGGCTGGTCTGACTTAAAGCCTGTGTTCCTTCCACTTCACTAGTGGCTAGAAGCAGGCTCTGCTAAGGAGTCTGACTTTGATTTTAGAGGAAACTGGGTTCAGCCCCTAGGTGAACCTCCTGCAACTACAGCAGTGAGGCCTTGTACAAGTTACTTAACTGCTTCCTAGCTTGTCTCCTCATTGAAAAATAGGAATATGATGGTATAAGGCCAACACATATTTGAGAAATAAATAAGAAAATGCATTAAAGTGCTCAGCCCTGTATATATGAAGTACTCCATGAAAATTCGGTATCTTTATTATTGTTAATATTATGTCATTCCACAATACATATATGTTGAATGAAGGCAGAAAACTTCCCCTTGAGTATTAAACAGACACCCTTGTCTTGAGGAGGGTGAGAGCAAGAGAAAGGGTAGGAAGTCACATTGAACCTTATGTTGCTGTTTTGCCTGGCTTCTACTAGACTCAATAAATGTTTGATGAATACATGATAGACGAATGGAGGAATGAGGGTGCTGTGACAACAGTAGCACCAGCATGGTTTAAGGAGACAGGGAAGCCCACATCAGGCAAGAGTATATCATGTCCCCACATGCCCTTGAAGGTAGAACTTGGAAGGTCATTGTCCAGTTATTCATCATTTTCTATTCATTACCCTAAGACCTTAGGCCCAAAGTTATCACACTTTACCCTGTTGCTAATGACCATGTGTGCAAATAGGCACATGGATGAGAACAAGCCCCTTGCCCCACCCTCTGTCTGTAAGCAATACCTCAGAACGCTGTGTTGATTGCATCCTAATGTCTGAAGGCTGGGGCCAGCACTGGGTGTGGCTGTGTTTCTGAGGATGAGCTGGAGATGTGCCCCAACCATGCTTTTCATGGGACCAGGCTCCCTGCCTGGTACACAACAGCCAACAGTACCCAGACCAGTGGGTTTCAGGTGGCAGGAGAATTTGAACTTGACATTGAGTCTTGGGGATATGCAAAGGGGGCTAGCTCAGTGAGAGACAAGAGTTATATACATCTAGGTGTTAGTGGATCTTGTTTTTTTAATAAAGACCCAGAGGGGGATAGGGGCTTCTCCAAAGTGATGTGGCACATTAGCGGAATAGCCATCTCTGGCCCTCACAGAGTAGGATTACTTTTTCCTCTTGCAACAGTCATCAGAGACTTTTCTTTTATCACTTTCATCCCGATGTCTTTGAGGCATCAGGAACAGCATCTAATAATAAAGTATCTAGCACTTACTAAGTGCTTACCATGTGCCAGGAGCTATTCTAGGCACTTTACACGAAATCACTCATTTATCTCTCACTGTAACCCTATGAACTCAGAATCACTGTTATTCCCATTTTACACATGAGGAAATAGAGGCACAGAAAGGTTAAGCAACCTGGTCAAGGCCATATCACTAATGACAGCTGAATTCAGGACTTGAACCAGAGTCGGGCTCAAGTGACTATGTTCTTATTCTGCACTATGGTGTCTCTCATTCTTAAAAAATGTGTTGGTGAAAATGTATTAGTTAAATAATTACTTTGTAAGAAAATTGTAACTCTAAGGACCAAATAGCAAAAGTTGGTTGGTACTTTAAAAAATACACATTCTAAGGATGAACCTAGAAGGTATATTAAGTGAAATAAGGCAGAAAAGGACAAGTACTGTATGATTTCACATACATGGGATCATAAAAAAGTGGGATCTGAAAAAGTTGAACTCATCCAAGGGGAGAGTAGAATGGTGGTTACCAGGGACAGAGGACAGTGGAGGGAATAGAGGAAATGTTGGTCAAAGGGTACAAAATTTCAGTTAGAAGGAATAAGTTCAAGAGGTACGTCACTGTGACTGTAGATAATAACAGTGTGTACTTGAAAATCACTAAGAGAGTAGAGTTTGGGTCCTCACCACAAAAAATGATAAATACGTGAGGTGATGCATGTGTTAATTAGCTTGATGCAGCAGTTCCATACATATACACACTTCAACACATGTTATATAGCATAAGTATATACAAGTTTTATCCATCAATTAAAAATAAAATTTATGAAAGAAAATGTTTTAGAATAAGACAGTGATGCACAGTATATACAACCTTAAGAATATACTAAGAACCACTGAATTGTACACTGTAAAAGAGTGAATTTCATGGCTTGTGAATTAAACTTCAATTTAAAAAATACACAGGATAATGGAACTGTAAATTTTTATCAAGAAAAGAGTAGCCTACAAACCTGCATGTCATTGATGTTGCTGTGTCCCTCGGTAGAAGAGGATGGGAAGGTGCAGGCAGAGAACATGGAATGAAGGGATTGTGGTGCTTTAATGAGAAAGAAAAGTGCCAGCCGGGCTCGGTGGCTCAGCCTGTAATCCCGCGCCTTGGGAGGCTGAGGTGAGTGGATTGCCTGAGCCCGCGGGTTCGAGACCCGCCTGGGCAGGCGAAACCTCATCTCTACAATAAATCAAAAAAATTAGCTGGGCG
>CAUYQG010068425.1:0-61447 GCA_963574415.1 Tarsius wallacei
TCCAGCTACTTGGAAGGCTGAGGCGGAAGGATCGCTGGAGCCCAGCAGGTCGAGGCTGTGGTGGCCGGGAGCGGCCACTGCACTCCAGTCTGGGCGACAGAGTGAGACTCCAACTCAAAAAAAAAAAAAAAAAAAAAAAAAATGAAATGACCACTTCACAACTACATAGAAAAGGGCTACAGCTGGGCGTAGTGGCTCACGCTTGTAATCCCAGTATTTTGGGAGGCGGAAGCTAGAGGATTGCTTGAGCTCAAGCGTTCAAGACCAGCCTGAGCAACATGGCGAGACTTCGTCTCTAAAATAAATAAAGAAACCAGCCGGACATAGTGGCACATGCCTGTGGTTCCAGCTACTTTGAAGGATGAGGTGGAAGGATCACTTGAGCCAAGCAGGTCAAGGCTGTGGTGGCCATGAGCATGCCACTGGACTCCAGCCTGGGCGACAGTGAGATTCTAACTCAAAAATGAAAACAAAAAAAAAAAAGAAAAGGGCTACAGAGGCTAACATGTGGCACTCTATTAGCTATCAGAGGTACTTCATTTGCAAATCTGTCAGAGCACAGTCGGTCTATTTTACCATAATTATCTTCACAAATCAGTAATTTAAATACCATGACTGCATGGTTAGCTCACAGCCACAACAGAGCAACTGGTACCCGAGTAGACTTCCTACCTCTTTCAAACAAAACAGTGGTACCATCACTGAAAAGAGACAAAGAAAGAAGTCTTATTCTTTCCCCATCTTTCTGCCAACTCCAGCAGTATTCACCAAACCCAAGGCAGGGAGAGGAAAACAAAACAGAGAACTGAAGTCTCACTTCATTGAGGAGACAAAGGTGAGAGTCTAAATAAGCTACAGCTGCTAAAACCTGAGAGCAGAAAACAAGACCAAGAACTGAGAAAAAGAACTAATGCACAGCTGTAAACTAAACTAACTACAGGACCCCCAAAGATTTGGTAGAGACATCAAGATCCAAACAGCCATAAAAGGCAGACTTTACTCAACACCTGGGATATTTTGTAGAAAATACAGAAAGGCCACACATAAGAGCAAGGTTATTCTAATTTTAGAGTACTAGAAAGATGCTCTAACAATTCTTCAAAACAAGCCTCAAAAGAATAAAGCTAACTCTCGCAAGTAACCTAACTGCTAGCCAAAAATGAATCTGATATTCTTAAAAAGAGAACAATAAAATCTAGATGTTAAGCTATATATATATATTTTTTAGTTGGAGTCTCACTCACAGCCACCGCAGCCTCGACCTGCTGGGCTCTGGTGATCCTTCCACCTCAGTCTTCTAAGTAGCTAGAACTACAGGTACACACCACTATGCCCAGCTAATTTTTTAATTTATTGTAGAGATGGGGTCTCACCAAGTTGCCCAGACTGTTGTAGAACCCCTGACCTCTGGCAATTCTGTAGCCTTTGCCTCCCAAAGTGCTGGGATTACAGCCGTGAGCCAACTGTGCTGGTTTAGGCTTAAGTAATATATTATCACGACGCATCTAATAAAGATCCCTAGACTTGCAAATAAGAGACTGTGTCCTGTAACTAGGAGAAGAAAAATCAAGAAGAAACAAACCTTGAAATGGCAGATGAAGAATTAGCAAACAGGGACTTTAAAACAACTCTTTTACATGTGTTCAAAGATTTAAAGAAAATGTGCAATAATGAGAGAAATAAAGTCTATAAAACTGAAGTATCAAATAAAATTCCCAGAGCTGAAACATACATTATTTGAAATAAAAAATTCACTGAATGACTTATAACAGCTGATTTGACACTGCAAGAAAAAAGACCAGTTAACCTGAAGATAGAAATTATCCGATCTGAAGAACAGAGAGAAAAAAAAACTGAAAAGAAAAGCACAGATGCAACATTGCTTTTGGGACAATACCAAGTAATCAAAATGGTGTTTAACTGGATCCTGGAAGAGAGAAGGGGAAGGGCAGAAAAAAATATATGAAGAAATAATGTCTGAAAAGTCTCTAAACTGGATAGAAAAATATAAACTTAGTATTCTAATAAGTTCAACAAATCTGAAGAAACACAAACAAAAAGAAAGGTACACCAAGGCACATCCCAATGAAACTACTGAAAATCAACAATAAAGAAAAAAATCTTAAAAACAGAGGAAAAAGGACATTATGTGCACAGGAAGAAAGATAAGACTGATTAATGACTTTACATCAGAAAAATTGAAAACCAAAAGGCAAAGGGAAAACATTTAAAGCAATAAAAGAAAAATTATTTTCAACCAAGAATCCAATATGTGGCAAAAACATACTTCAAAATTAAGAAATAGATACTTTCAGACAAAATCTTGAGAACTTGTTGCCACAGACATGCACTATTTAAAAAAAAAAGAACCTTAAACTAATTATTCAAATAATTAGAAAATAATGCCTGAGGAAACTGGATCCAACCAAAGTAATGAAGAGCACCAGAAATGGTAAAAATAAAAAACAGGGGCGGGCTGGGGGGGGGGGGGGAGGGAGCCGGGGCGGGGCATAATTTTCCTCATTTAAATAATAATAGTCTATTCTGGAGATTCACAATATCCACCACGGAAAGCAAATGCATAACAATAGTCAGGGACAACCCCATTGGGTCCCCTCCTCCTCTGGGAGTTTTCCTGTCTTCTCAATAAATCCTGCTTTCTCAAAAAATAAAACAAAACAAAACAAATAAACAATAGTCAGACCAGAGACATAAGAAAAGAAATATATTGGTGTAAGGTTTATACACTAACATTATATGTAAAGTGATATAATATTATGTGACAATAACTATAAGCTAGAACATCGATATTGCACCAAAAGAAGCACCAACAAAATAATAAAGAAAGGCAATAAGCCAATAAAAGCAATGAAATGGAATACTAAAAATACTAAAGACCCAACAGCCAAACCAATCTTGAGCAAAAAGTACAACGCTGGAGGCATCACACTACTGATTTCAAAATGCACTACAAGGTTATAGTAACCAAAACAGCACAGCACTAGCATAAAAACTGCATGGTACTAGCATAAAAATACAGACTAATGGAACAGAACAAAGAGCCCAGAAATAAATCCACCCATCTTATGGTCAATTAATTTTCAGCAAAGATGTCAAGAACACAATGAGAAATGGACAGTCACATTAATAAGTGGCACTGAAATCCAAATATGCACATATAGAAGAATGAACTTAGACCCTTATCTCCTATCATGTACAAAACTCAATTCAAATGAATTTTTGGGTATGATCCCAAAAACACAAAGCAAAAATAGATGAATGGGATTACATCAAGCTAAAAAGCTTCTGCACAGCCAAGGAAACAATCAGATGAGTGAAAAGATAACGTACGGACTGAGAGAAAATATTTACAAAACATACATCTGACAAGAGGTTAATATCCAAAAAAGGGGGCAAAGAAACTGAATAGACATTTCTCCAAGGAAACACATAATGAACAATAGGTATGTGAAAAAATGCTCAACATCACTATCATCAGGGAAATGCAAATTAAAACCACAATGAGATAGTCAACTGTCACCCATGAGAATGGCTATTATCAAAAAAAAAGATAACAAGCATTGGTAAGAATGTAGAGAAAACAAAACCCTTAACACTGCTGATGAGAACATAAATTAATACAGCCGTCGCAAAAAACAGTATGGAGGTTTACCAAAAGATTGAAAACAGAACTACCACATGATCTAGCAATTCCATTCCTGGCTATATATCCAAAGGAAATGAAACTGGTATATTGAAGAGATATCTGCACTACCATGCTTACTGCAGCATTATTCACAATGGTCAAGAAACTGAACCAACCTAAGTGTCCATCAACAGATGAATGGGTAAAGGAAATGTGGTACATATACACAATAGAATACTACCTAGTCTTAAAAAAGAAGGCAATCCTGTCATTTGCGACAACCAGAATGAACCTGGAGCAAAATATGTTAAGTGAAACAAGCCAGGAACAGAAAGACAAGTAATGAGTGGTATTATTTATACGTGGAATTCAAAAAAGTTGAACTTATAGAAGCAGAGAGTAATATGGTGGTTACCAGGGACCGGGAGGGAGACGGGGAGTTGTGAGGGGTAACTATGAGTACTCTGGTTAAAGGATACAAAATTTAAGTTAACATGAAGAATAAATTCAAGAGCTCTATTTACAACATGGTGACTGGAGTTAAAAACAATGTCGTATCCTTGATAACTGCTAAGAATAGATTTTAAGTGATCTCACAAGTAATTAAAGAGCATGTGAGGTAATACACATGATAATTGGCTTGAATTTGCCACTCCACAATTTATAGATATCTCAGATATATTGTACACCATAAATATATACAATATTTGTCCACTTTAAAAAGTACATAAAGTCAGATAAAGATACACAAAAAATTTAAACAATCCAATAAAAGACAAAAACAAAGAGAAAAAGAAGCAATAGTGGAACAAATAGAAAAGAATTAGCAACATGGTAAACTTAAACATAAAACATTAATAATTAACACTTAATAGATGAAATACACTAATTTTTCTTTTTTTTTTTGAGTTGGAGTCTCACACTGTCACCCAGACTGGAGTGCAGTGGCCGCTCCCGGCCACCACAGCCTCGACCTGCTGGGCTCCAGCAATCCTTCCACCTCAGCCTTCCAAGTAGCTGGAACTACAGGCGCGCGCTACCACGCCCGGCTAGTTTTTTTTTTTTTTTTTTTTTATTGTAGAGATGAGGTCTCACCAAGTTGCCCAGGCGGGTCTCGAACCCGCGGGCTCAGGCAATCCACACACCTCAGCCTCCCAAAGTGCAGGATTACAGGCTGAGCCACCGAGCCCGGCTGAAATACACTAATTAAAAGGCAAAGATTAACAGTATAGATAAAAAAGCAACAGCTACCTACAGACTGCCCACAAGAAACACACTTTGAATATAAAGACAAAGATAGGTTAAAAGAATGGAGAAGGACATAGTATGAAAATATTAGTTGTAGGAATGCTGGTAAAGCTAGTAAGATTAGACAGTGTACACTTCAGACAAAACAAGGAATATGAACAATGTTAAAGAGAAGATCTTACAACAATAAAAGAACCAAATCAGCACGAAGACATAATAATCCTAAATGTATGTGCACCTCACAAGAAAGCACACCAAAATGCATGAAGCAGGCAATTTCAACATTCGCCTCTTAGTTTTGACAGAACAAGTGAACATAAAATCAGTAAGGAAGAATCTGAACATAATTTAATTGAAATTTATGGAATAGTCAATGCAACAACTTCAGAGAACATATTCTTTTCAAGTGCCCATTAACGTTCATTCACCAAAATAAACCATATTTGAGGGTATAAAACAAGATTCAATACATTTTTAAAAACTGAAATGAGAGTATAATATATTCTCTGACCACATATAATGAAATTTGGAGACTATAATATCTGAACATATTTAGAAATATGAAATAATCAGTTTTCAAATGGGCCAAGCTTTTAAATTTCCCAAAAAGAGTTCCTTATCTGAACCACAGACAACAAAAACAATGAGTAACTGCTTTCCGAATTCTCAGCAAAATGGTATGTAAGCAATACCAGCATACAAGCACAGTAGAGAACAGTATGCTTAACAGCCTTAGTCATTACAGATCAATTCTGCCATGAAACAGGGCAAAATGAGTCAAAGAGTAAATTAGGAAAACATTTAGAACTAAATACTAATTAAAATACAACATATAAAAAATTTTGGTAGGCAGCTAAAGCAGTACACACAAGGAAATGTATAGCTTTGAATATTGTTATTAGAAAAGAAGGTTAAAAAAAATCTAAGCTTCCACATAAATCTAGAAAAAGAAGAACACATTAAATTCAAAGTAAGGAAAGGGAAGGAAATAAGAACAGAAAACAATGAAACAGAAAATGAACAAAACAAAGAAATCAGCAATATAAAATGAAAATGAATTGAAAAATTACTGAAAAAAGGAGAAAATACAAATTGCCAGTATCAAAAATGAAAGAAGGAACACTGTTACAGATCCTACCATCATTTAAATAGTACAGGACTATTACAAACTCTATGTCAATTAATTCAACACCTTAGATTGTGACAAAGTCCTTGCAAAACACAAATTATCAAAACTAACAAAGAAACTCTAAATAGCCCTGTATCTACTAAAAGAATTCAACATTTAATTAAAAACTCTCCAACAAACAAAACTCTAGGTACAGACAGCGTCACTGGTCAGTTCAACCAAAAAATACACAAACTTTCAGAAAACAAACAAGAAGGATATACTCCAAATCATTTTATGAAGCTAACATTTCCCTTAAACAAAAACGGTCAACTACATTACAAGAAAAAGAAAACTAAAGAGCAATATGCCTTGTATAAGAACTATAACAGTTAAGATATTAGTAAATCAAACCCAGCCATATACAAAAGGGGCCACACATCATGACCAAGTGGAGTTTAATCCAAGAATACAAAGTTGTTTTAAAATACAAAAATCAATATCGTTCATACAAGAATAGAACAGAGGAAAATCACAGGATCATCTCAAAAGATGCAGATGAAAGCACCTGACAAATTCAGTACCTTTTGATGATAAAAACTCTTAGCAAGCTAGGAATAAAAGGGAACATCCTCAACCAAATAAAGGACTCAAGAAAAAAATTACAGATAGCATTACACTTAATGGTGAAAGATTGAATACTTATCTTCCTAAGACCAGGAACAAGGCAAGGATGTCCAAAAGCCACCAATTCTATTCAACATTTTACTACAGATCCGACCTAGGGCAACAAGGTCAATAATAAAAAATTAAAAGGTATAATATCAGAAGGGGAGACAGAAACTGACTTTATTTGTATATATGACGTGGTACACAGAAAGTTCTGAGACCTATCAAAAATCAAACAAACAAA
This sequence comes from Tarsius wallacei, assembly GCA_963574415.1. Classification (NCBI taxonomy): domain Eukaryota; kingdom Metazoa; phylum Chordata; class Mammalia; order Primates; family Tarsiidae; genus Tarsius; species Tarsius wallacei. The sequence continues at coordinate 6,916 of CAUYQG010068425.1, forward strand.
AAACCCTACTAGAACTAAGGGAATTTAGTAAGCCTGCAAGATACAAGGTTAATAAACAAATATACTAAATAACAACCTACTGTATTTGTATACATAAACAACTATACACAACAATTGTAAACTGAAAACAAACAAAAAAATTTACAATATACATAAAACACTTAGGAAAAAAATTTAAAAAGTTTGTAAGACCAGAACAGTAAAAACTACATTACAGTGCTGAAAAGAATTAAAGAAAATATAAATGAATGTGTGCCAATATTTTATGGGCTATACAAAACACATTTCCAAATTGGATAGACGAGAAGTCACTAGTTTGTAACCTCTGCTCTAGATGTTCTAAATTTTATCCTGGGAACAAACAAGACCATCAGAAAACCGAGTTCTTACACTATATTACAATTTTAACCAAATTGCATTTTATCAGTAAATCCTTTGTTTATACTCTATAGAAACAATATGAAGTTTACTGGTTTATTTTTAGGAATTCTGAAAATGTTATCTACTACAACATGCAGTATCTTTGTTATAAGGACCCAAGGAGAAATTATTTCTCAGACCTAAGTTTCAGGAAATATATGAATGAGTTCTCCAAATCATCTAGCATGTCTATGAAGCTATGAACCACGCAAATCTTAAAATTCCTATTTTCCAAATTTGGGTCTGGTTGCTAGCTGATTTGATCTAAGTTTAGTAACTGTGTATTATATATGCTTTTCTGTATAGTACTTTTTCCCCTGACCTTAATTTACTAATTTTACCTTTGTATTTATTTTACATAAATATATAATTTTTTTGTTAAAGAGAGTCAAGATCCTTATATTAAAAAATATATCATTTCATCAAGGGCATGATATAAACCATAAAATATTTTAAATGTATGTGGCCTCACATTACTTCTTCAGAGCAGAAAAGGGTAGGAAATGATAAATGTGAAAGGAAGACTAGTAAAATAAAACCCTGGAGAAGAAGTGTTATCTAACTTGGATTCTGAATAATGACGGTGAAAAAGGTAGCAGGTAGACCATATGAACAGTAACAGGGTATTAGGATACAGTGTAAAGGCAAACCATTTATATTAAGTATAATAAAGTTGAGTGGCTAGAATGAAGTCAATATAACATAAAGTTCAAGTGGAAATTGAGCTTGAATGTAATTATTAAATGTAAAATAACATAGTAAAATGGGTTATAGTTTTTTAATTATATAGGAAATACACACCATCATCTCAAACTTTTTACTGAGACATTATCACAACTGATACCTTAAGAAATCCAGTTACAAACCTGTGTATCTAGAGTGAGTCTTAGAGAAACTACATGGTACAACCTAATTTTAGAGATTAAAAAAACACAGAAATAAAAAAATTACAGTATTTCAAATGATATGCAAACTTTGTAATCATTAAAACCCCAACCTATGGATCACCTGGGTTGATTTAATAAAAATGACTTATAGTTCTTCCTCAATCCACGTATACACCTAACCAAAAATGAGTCCAAAGACATAGCCAAGCAAAAAAAGGAGAGGATGATGATTTCTTCACGGTATAAGAATAACACAAAATTGCCAGGCACAGTGGCTCACGCCTGAAATCCCAGCACTTCGAGAGGCAGAGGTGAGAGGACTGCCTGAGCCCACTGGTGCGAGACCAGACTGGGCAAGTTGGCAAAACCCCATCTCTACAATAAATCAAGAAATATTAGCTGGGTGTGGTGGCACATGCCTGTAGTTCCAACTACTTGGAAGGCTGAGGCAAAAGGATCTTCTGAGCCTAACAGGTCAAGGTGGCAGTGGCTGTGAGCGTGCCACTGCACTCCTGTCTGGGCAACAAAGTGAGACTCCGCGACTCAAAAATAAAAAAAAAAAAAGAATAATGCAAATTAAAAAGAGAAGCAAGCATTTATTATGTTCAAAATACAATGATGAGTCACTGAAGACACTAAGAAGGATAACACTGCACAGAAAATCAGAATATAACACTAAGAGCTCAAGAAAAGAAAAAGAAAGCCCATTAAATACAGCCTAGAAATATCTAAAATTTATGTCACCATAATTCAGCATTCCCATTTTTCTAACACTTCCCAAAAGGTACATTCTTCTATAATTCATAAAATACTTATAAAACGATGATCCACCTGTCAAGATTTTTTTCAATGATACATTTAGTGCTTAATATTAACATTCTGGTTATCTAATTGAATAAAGTTTTAGAGAAGATCCAATGTTATCTTTCTAACCAATGTCATCTCCCTTTATTTCACAGAAAAACTAAAAAATAGGAGATACTGAGATATTTTGAAAAAAATAACAAAACATTTGTGCAAATATGACACAATCTTAAAAACTTTTCAATATGTGTGAACATTTAAACACAGCACATGTTTTTGAAAATCTTAACTAGTATGTCCTTAAGAAATATAAGAATTTTGAAACTATATTTCTCAAACTTGCCTAAACACGTCACACAAATATACATTGGTCTTAGGATGACAGGGCATAAAATGCAATGCAGTACATGCAACAAGGGAGGAAGTCACAACAGGAAAAAGTCAAGGTTAAAGCCAGCTAAGGGTAAACACCAGTTAGACACAAGTGAGAAGGTCTGTGTGAAATCAAGGAGTTAGGCTGGCAGCAATATCCAAACACTAAAGCAGAGGATCAAAATTTGAACAACATGTATGTAGCAGGAGAAAGAAATCATGATGAGGTAAGCAGCAAATACTAAAACCAAGAGAAAGAAGCTAAATAACAAAAGTTCAGAGAATAAGCAAATAATCCAGACAGCACAAAACACCAAAAACAGTTTAACACTGGCCTAACGTTATTTCTCATCTCAACAGTTTCTCGAAATTTGGGGGTAGAGAAGTGTTGGAATCCAAGAAGTAGACAGACAGAAAGTACAGATGTTACTGACATTTCTTTTTCCCAATGAAACATTACTTATTCCAAGGCTAGTATCAAAAGTAAATAATGGCAAAAATATAGTATATGTATATGTATACATATTTATTTAAAAATAAACAAAAAAAGGTATAAAGTAAATTTTACATGATTTTGCTACTATACAAGGAAATTTGAAATAAACAGCTTAGTTTTTAGATAAATGAAAATACACATTATCTGAATCTTATTTTTCATTTTCACAGGCGATATAAAACAGATGAAAACCAAAGTGGCACCTGTGATAGGAAAGCAAAGGACAGAAAAGAAGCCTATAGCCTTCAAAACAAAAAATATTAAAATTTGGCAAATACTTCATGTATCTGTTTCTCATGCCAAAATACAAATAACCAAACAATTATAATTTATGAATTCTATTCGTAATCATTTATTAGAATTATAACATAAGATTTGATAAAACTTTAAAACCATTTAAATTTTTAATTATTCTCTTTATCCATATCAAAACATTGTTACTACTTAATGTTATTTTACAAGTAAAATAATTTTCTACCTTTTTCTGGCTTATCTCATCATTCACAAATCTTCAAACTCCCTACTTTTAGAAATTCTGAAATGACTACTCTCAGGCTTACAATTTTAAGCAAAACTCAAGTTTCCACAAAAAGTTTTTTTACCCCTCATTTCTTAAACTTGCTATATTTTAGTTGAAGGACAGTGTGAACTATGGGGTGTGTCAAAGAGGTTAGAGAAGTTGGGGCAATGTGATACATTAACAAGTGGTACAATAAACACTTGAATCAAGCAGATTTAAGTCTAAATCTTACTTTGCCCCCTTACTGACCATAAACTTGGACTATGCACTGTAAAACTAGAAGCTATTCAAGTGTGACACATGGGATCTATGAGAATTTCTAAAACTCAAAGTCTGGAAGGTCAATATTATTTTCATAATACTAAGATGGTTATTTGTCTGTTTCACTGTGTTGACACTCATAGTGATATAAAAACAATCATGGATAAAACTGGTTTCTTAATATGAATCAAGACCATGACACTAATCTGTACCAGTTAGTAGTCATCAAATTCTCTGCCATCCACTCACAATCTTTAAAAGAAAAAGAAAGAAAAACAAAGCCAGTCTCCTCTATAAAGCAGCAGAGTATCAATTTAAAAATTTTTCAACCTTGAATATATGACTTTAATAGTTCTGTATGAGAAAATGGGAAACACTTCTGTTGCATACCTAAGTGTGGCAGTTGTCTCAAGAAAAACAGGTACAAATGTGAGGTGAATCAATCACTTTTTTTTTTGGAGTCTCGCTCTATCATCCAGGCTAGAGTGCAGTGGCGCACTCATGGCCACCTCAGCGTCTATGCTGGGCTCTGGCAATCCTTCTGCCTCAGTCTTCCAACTGCAGGCGCATGCTACCACACCCGGCAATTTTTTTTTTAAATTTATTGTAGAGATGAGGTCTCACCAAGTTGCCTGGGCTGGTCTCGAACCCGCGGGCTCAGGTAATCCACTCGTCTCAGCCTCCCAATGTGCCGGGATTACAGGCTGGGCCACCAAGCCCAGTCACCCATCACTTTTTTAAACGGAACACCATTTTTTCTGAAAACATACTACAGTTATACAGCATTATTTGGCAGACATTTTCTCAAAAATGAATGAAGTGACTTGTCATTTCAAGAAAAATTCACATTATTTGTCATCAATGATAAAATTCAAAGTTTCAAGCAAAAAAGAACTTTAGAGAACAAATCTGACATGTGATACCGCTCCAGTTTTTTCTTTTCTGAAACAACGGATATTTGGAATTTTGATTTTTTAAAATATTGAATAGAAGAAACCAGTATTTTCCAAATGATCAATATGCAACGCTACAAAAAATCATGCATGACTGACACAAACTGCACAATAAACCAGTGGGTTTTAATCTAACAAAGCTCAGAAAGTTCACTGATATTGTTTCAGATTCCACATTGCAACTAACCTTTTAAGAAACTACCACTTCTGGAGTTCTGGAGTGGTTTCAAAGAAGAAAATCTAAAAGAATATTGGAAAAGACTATTAAAATATTCTTCCTTTTTTCAATCCTCATATCAGTGTAACACTAGATTTTCTTTAGTCTTCAACCAAAATAACCTAAGAGATTGTGAATATAAAAGCAGATATAATGTGTACAATGGCTTATGCCTATAGTCCTAGCTACTCAAGAGGCTAAGGCAGGATGACGGCTTGAGTTCAAGGTGCGCTGTGACTGCACCTGTGAATAGTCACTGCACTCCAACCCAAGCAAAGCAGTGAGACCCCATCTCTAAAAAATAAAATAAATAAAATAAAATAAGATCTGAGAGTCAAGTTATCTTCTATTAAGCCAGATGAGAGATATTTACAAAAATATAAATCAATACTACCCTTCTCCCTAGTTTTTATCTTTTGGAGAAGTTATTTTTTGTAAAAATGTTAACACGTAATGAGTTATTATTATTCAATGAATAAACATGTAAAACATGTAAAAATTATTTGAATCCTCAATAATTTTTAAGCATGAAGAGTCCTAAGACCAAAAAAATTTTAAACTATTCCTCTAATAACCTCTGAAACTTAAAATTCCATCTTTCATATGGGAGAGGATAGCAAGGGTAAAAGATGAAGCTTATTATCAATTTAAAAACTAGCTAATGGTTAAGTGTGAACTATGTGCTAAGTGCTGTGCTAAACGTTTTCACAGATTACCTCATTTATTCCTTACAAGTCTTCTATGAAGTGGGTCCCGTCTCAAAGAATCATTTAGAGGATTAAATAAAATAATGAATGTGAGACACATGGCACAGTCTCTCTACATATACTAACTTAAATACTCAATAAATGGTAGTAATGTGTTACTTACAACTGCCACCATAAAACGACATGGGTATCCTACTTACTTGTAACACATATATAGCTAGTTGGAAGTATGATTCTAACCAAGATCAAATTATTAATGGCCAATATTAATCCAACCACTCTTTAACCAAGTTATCATTTCACAGACGTTATGAACATCTCACAAATAGCCTTTGGTGTGGCAAATTTGGAAGCTAGATACTAAACCAAATCAATGGTTAAGAGGACTTGAATGCTCACCAACTTTGTAGTAATCAAGTCATTTCATATCAGAACGAACTGGTCAAGTGCCAGAACAAAGACCCCTCGGTATACAAAACCAGTAAAGTACCAATAATGTTGCCTATACATGCAGATAATATATAATATAGACCTTTTCTAATTCATACCCCATAGCATGCACTAATTACTAGATAGTGATGGGTCAGTGTGGGACTAGTGGCATACTGAACAACTTTACTTTCACATAAGCTGTTTGGAGAATCCATATTCTATTAAAAGATCAGTCTTCTTCACAGAAGTTAACGATTATCAAGTGCATCTTATACCACTCCCTTATACATTCCCCCAAAATTGGAGTATGAAATGTTGTCACTTCTGCTCTACCCTTCCAAGATAAACTGGACTTTCAAATAAGAGTGGTTACACTGCAAAATATATAGGTTGGTCATGCTAATCGGAAAATCCAAAATCTGAAATGCTCCAAAATCCTAAACCTCGTAAGCACTGACATAATACCACGAGTGAAAAATTCTATACTTGACCTCTTGTGACAGATCACAGTCAAAATGCAGTCCAAATTTCGTCTCATACATATAATTATTTAAAACATTACATAATATTACCTTCAACTTATGTGCATAAGGTATGTATGAAACAAGTAAATTTCATGTTTAGACTTGGGTCCATCCTGCAAGACATCTCTTTATGTATATACAAATATCCCAAATCTGAAAAAGCCCAAAACACTTCTGGTCCCAAGCACTGTAGTAAAACATGAGAGAAGTATATATGTAATTGTATATGTATGAGTATGTGTTGTATGTGTGTGTATACACACACAAAGACTTCTTTGAAAATGAAAATGAGATTCAAAGGATGTTCTTGACAGCCTCAGATTCATAAATATATATAACAAACAGATATGCATAGAAAAGTCAACCTAGCCGGGCTCGGTGGCTCAGCCTGTAATCCCGCGCCTTGGGAGGCTGAGGTGAGTGGATTGCCTGAGCCCACGGGTTCGAGACCCGCCTGGGCAACTTGGCGAGACCTCATCTCTACAATAATTCAAAAATTAGCCGGGTGTGGTAGCATGCGCCTGTAGTTCCAGCTACTTGGAAGGCTGAGGCAGAAGGATCACCGGAGCTCAGCAGGTCGAGGCTGTGGTGGCCGGGAGTCACTACACTCCAGTCTGGGTGACTCCAACTCAAAAAAAAAAAAAAGTCAACCTAAAGGTGCCCAAAGAAATATATCTGCTTACTGAAAAATTCAGAATTCATAAAGGTTATCAGCTTTGTAAGGATTCTGCTGAAAACATGGGCTTCAAACTATATGATGGAATATTCAAATATTCAAACAGTATTCAAATATGCATCTATGTATCCTGAATTCAAGATTGTTTAAGATACCAACAGCAGATATTTTTTTTCTTCTTCTTCTGCACTTTTACCTTCGTGAAGCAAAATACACTGAACTTCAATAAATTCCAAGTGCCCAGCACTGAACGTCTTCAATAAATGTTTGAGTGAAATTAAGAGATTCAATTTGTCCAACATTTCTCATTTTGATTCCAGCTTTATTTATTTATTTATTTATTGAGTTGGAGTCTCACTCTGTCGCCCAGACTGGAGTGTAGTGGCCGCTCCCGCAGCCTCGACCTGCTGGGCTCCAGTGATCCTTCCGCCTCAGCCTTTCAAGTAGCTGGAACTACAGGTGTGCACTACCACACCCGGCCAATTGTTTTTGATTTACTGTAGAGATGAGGTCTCGCCAAGTTGTCCAGGCGAGTCTCGAACCCGCGGGCTCAGGCAATCCACTCACCTCAGCCTCCCAAGGCGCGGGATTACAGGCTGAGCCACCAAGCCCGGCTGGATTCCAACTTTTTAATGAATGGAAAATATCACCTTTATCAACTCAAATAATTTACATATTTAGCTAAACTTTTCACTCAAGAGCAACTCATACATATGTTCTAAGAGTTGCTACAACTTTTCCTAGTGAAAAATGTCACCATGGTTTTGTAAAATATAGAACTTTCAAAATCCATGAAATACTGGGATAGTATATACTCAACGTGCATTACATATGCAGTTGTGTTTTATAGAAAATAAACAGAGCAAATACCTGTCAAAAGAGTCTGCTACATGGAGAATTGATACTATTACCAAAAATAAATTTCTGATAAATAAGATTTCCCTTGCTTGAATTAGGATCCACTATTTACCATTAGTTCATAATTAGTTCTTGACAAATCAAAAGGAAACAATAAATTCCCTGAGGCTATTTCAATGGTGTTTAAAAAACAAAAACAGCCTTCTGATGTCAAGATAAACACAGAACAAGAAATGCTTCTATCGTAAACCTACTTACTCTGTTTAAATCCAACCCTTAATTCAGTTCCAACTTAAAGGGCTCAATATTCAATTCATTGTCTAAAGAACAACCATAGAGATCTGGGGCTTTTATCTTATATATAACAATCTGTAACATCAAGTGCACATGAAGCTAGATATTCTGGCTTTAGTTGATAAAGAAACAAAGAAGCCAACTAACAAGAGAATTATTATACTCAATCCCACAAGTATTTTTATAAAATCTGCAATTTTTAAAAGCAAAAATATAGCGAATACCAAATAGAAATATTTGTTAAGATTTCCCACTGCTAAGACCCCTACAACTGGTTCAATTATAAATAATAAATAAGAATAAAACAATCAAATTGCTAAAATGATCTCGCATATGTTTTACTTTTTTTTTTTTTGGAGTCAAAGTCTCACTCTGTCGCCTAGGCTGGAGTGCAGAGTCACATTCACGACCACCATAGCCTCGACCTGCTAGGCTCAGGCGATCCTTCCACTTCAGCCTTACAAGTAGCTGGAACTATAGGCATGTGACATCATGCCTAGCTAATTTTTTGAACTGTTGTAGAGACGAGGTCTCACCATGTTACCCAGGTTGGTTTCGAAACCATGGGCTCAGGCAATGTGTTTCACGTTTTCACATAAAAAAAGCCTATATATATATATATATATAAAAGCTCAGGTTTATATACACAGCCCTTGACCATGTAAATTTGGGATATATATAAAAAAAAACAAAAAACAAAATATATCCATTATTACATACAAACTTTAGAGGAAAGTCATCAAAATTCCAAAATTATAATCACGCCTCAGAAAAAAATAAACATAAACAGAGCAATAAAAGAGATATTTGTATGGGTTCTCAGCCTTTTCCACAAACCATATTTGGCCACTTTCCTGGGTATTAGTTCATTTAACAGAAGGTGGGCGGAAGGAACAGAAATGCTTTGACTAATTTTGGTTTGGAGAAGAAAATTACTAACTGGATTACTGAATAATTTAAATAACCAAGTTATTCTATTTAATTCCTTACCTTTGGTTGCTGATAAGCAATGATGTAAGTTGAAATCTTTCTTTTTCTTGATTTATTATAAATTTTAGAAACAATATTTTACTTAAGATTTTAAAGATTTAAAAATGCAACTTAAATACATGTAGGTATATATAATAAGCAATCACAGTTTAAAAGTTAAACCATAACATGAGAATTAATTTGCACTATACTCATTAACGATACTGATTTTAAGTTTTCTTTTTACTGGAGTTATTAAGAACACCTTTAAAAATTAATGGTTCAAAAGACCAAGTTACAAAGACAGAAAAGGATTCCAAAGTTTAATGTAAATAAGCAGAATCTACATAAAATTCCTTATGTTTAATAAATCAGAAAGGTGAAAATTACAGCAACAAACTTCAAATAACTCAATATTAAGTACAATAATAAAACTGTGACTGTGGTACATAGATGAACTTCATCATTCATTACTGGACATTTATTAGAGTTATCATTTTGAAAAAAAACACCAAGTTTTTTTCTAGAAAATTCATTATGCAATACATATCTATTTACTTACAATATAAGGTGCTTTAGGAAATACATTCATCTTCAAAGTTAGCAAATTTATTATTTGCATTTACATTTTTAGCGTTAGGTCATTATGAAAATTAGAATTTTGGATAAGCCTCTTTTATTACTACTTGGAAAATATTCATATGTAAGTCTGCCATTTATTGACAAATAAGTCAAATAATATTTTAAATAAAGAGAAAATTACTCATTTATTATAGCTTAATGCAACAGGTATATGAAAAGCAAATTAAGACAGACAATCAGAAAAATTAAAACTATGTTATTTTAATAACTAGTTACATTAATAGTTATCCAAAATCTTAACATGACATTAAACAATTTTAAAGGAAATTTTTTAAAAAGCCAATTGCTGAGATAGCATTAAAAAAAAATCTACACTTAAAGCACAAAACTGTGATCAAGTGGGGTTTTCTACAGAAAATAAATAAGACTTTTAAAATCTGCCATAAATTGAAATTTTAAGTGGCCACGGAAAATTATCAAATAGATTTATCAACATTTATAAACTACACTTTAAAAAAACTCAAAATTTTGGAAAAGAAAATTAAAAGCTAGAACTTTATAATCCAATTAGATTTGTTTAAACTGAACCACTAAAAGTCATGTGATCATCTATAATTACTATAGTCCTTTGATGAAAGTTTATACCACTATTTCTAAGTAGATAATTTTACCATTTTAAAACTCACTAAGCGTCAAAGTTAAAAAAAAAATTTTTTTTAAGAGGAAAAAAATAAATCAATCACCAGTCAACTCAGATCTAACAGTTTTTAGGAAAGGGGAAAAAGAAAATGTAGGCAGGTGTCTGCAAGGAGGTAGATAATACAATGGAATCAGTTTTCATTCTGCAGAACCATGAGACTTGCTGCAATGTCAGCTTCAAGCACACACTGAGGGACTCCAGAAAATACTCATTGATCATGCAGCACTTTATAATGCGCATAGGCTTTTTTCTCCTGCTAACCCCGCCTAGCTTCCCTTTGCAGCTTCTCCCAAGCCCTTTCTCCACAATAAAATCTCTTTCTGAAGACAGTGAAATAGTTAATAGTCTCAACAATCTAAGAATTAGGAATACCACTCACCACCATGAAGCCTCTTATCTGAATTAGTCAGTTTTTCCTTAGTGAGGAGGAAAAAAACCCCTACAATCCCACAGATAATAACGAGATTTAAACATAAACCTATAGGTACAAATTTTTGATAGTATACTACACCCAAAGCCAAAATCAATTATAGTTTCACTTTGACATGTATTTCCCTGGACTGATTTATACTCAGAGAGGTTCTTATAAAATTGATACAAATCAGAAAAAAAAGAAAATATTTTCATGACTCAAATTACAGAACATTTTTATTGCTAGCTTTATTTAACACTAGTGCCCTAAATTTTAGATTTTTAATTTAATAATTCATTTTATAACAATCATAGTCACATGAAAAATCTAGTACCAGAGTGTACCAGCTAAATTAAGCAACAAGATTGATATATATATGCTTAGTTTTAAGCTAAAATACCAGCTGTTTTTAATAGTTAACTGCAAGCAAAGCTTTAGGCTTAGATATGTAAATGAATTCTAAGACATATGATACTAAACCTACTCAAAGCTGCTTTGCAGACCCCACCTTCTAATGAGTTAATCTAAAGGTCACTACCAGCACAAGGCTTTTTATTAAATCTGAGCCCCCCCCTTTTCCCTGCAGACATACGTCCACAATTTATGAATCATGAAGTTTAAACAAAATAATTACAGACTTCTTGAGTAATCATGTGAACCACACTGATACATTCTCACACGGAATAAGGGCTGACCGTGTCTTGCTTTTATGCTCTGCCTCTTTACTCTCTCCTCTAATCTATTCATCTGTAAAATAATTCCAGCAGATAAGATTTCTTTGTTCAGATTTCAACTTTCACTTCATTTACAAACCTAGCCCTACCTCAAGAATGTCTTCTAGAACATATGCTTCCATTTCAGCCGCTGTCTCCACCATGTTTTATCAAACTGCCATGTTTCTTACTGCACTATGATTAGATCATTGCCAGCAGGAACACTCCTCTGTGTCAGCAAGGGAACAGGAAATGGAATGTTCTATTACATGCCTAAAGCAGCTTAGCTGTTCACTAGCCAGGCATCTACCAAAAGAGCAGGGGGTGACTCACTGTGTATTTTTTAAAGATACAGAAGCTCTATTCCAAAGCAAACTTCTGTCAAGTAATTTCAAAAGACAAAATAGATCAAGTCTCTTATTTTACCACTTTAAATTTTAAAATCCTAAAATTTCAAAAAAGAAACAAGTACATATTTTTTAAAAAGCTATTCAACACGTCTGGCTTCCTGGTTGAACAAAAGAGGTTGAAGTGGGTTACGCAGCACTTTATCCTTAGTAAAGCCTTGTAGTGAGATTAATGGCTGTATTAAAGACGCAAAGAAGGAGGCATGATAAAGCCAAATTAGGAATTTGCTGCATCAGGCAATTTGATTATATAATATACGTATTACAATTGCTGACTGGAAGGTGTCAAAATAGTTATGCTAAATGCCAATTTTTAAATGGCAAACTAGTTTTCTATAAACTAAACTGTAAATACCAAAATCCGATTAACATTCAACTGATTTACAGCTACTGAAGCAGGACACAATACACCACAGTATATGCATTTTCTAGTAGTGCCTTTAACTTCATTTGCAAACCAAAGAAATGGCCTGTTTTTCCCTTAGCATAAATACTCTAAGAGACTAAAATATTCCAGAAATGAAATTTGTATCATCAAACGGCAAATAAAGTTACATAGCTGACAGCAGAGTCAATTTACACTCATTACTGAAATTGACCCTCAGTTTAGTCAAACTTGTTAAATTGTCAAAATTTATTCCTCATACAATGTTGAATATGAAAAATTCACTGGAAGAGAAAAAATGTTTTGTGCTCTGTGGCATTAATAAAATTACCCTGAACTTTCAGGAGTGCCACACAAACTGAACTTGAAGTGATCTCTCAAATGTGCAGATTAATCGATCTAATAATTCTAAGGTGAACAGTTGTTTTAGCCTAATTTTTTAACCTAACTAAAAACAAATTTTAAAGGACAAGGGGGGGGAAATGACAGAGAGAGTAAATAGGTATATTAACTCATACAGTCAAATCTAAACTGAGAAAAGTGACGTGATGATGTGAATAATTGCTGGTAATATCCCTTCAATGTGATGCCACGTTTCAGTGATTTTGGAGATCTCTTGGACCTCAGTTGACTAATCTGCGCTCACTCAACTTGGAATAGCTACTCCATATCAGAAACTGTTTTAGGTAGTCAGCTAGACAGATACAGTTTCTTCTTAAAAAGTTTATGAAAGATCAAATGAGATAAAGTATCCACTATACACAGTTTCTGATATTTAGGAGGCACCCTTACTGTGCCAGGCAATATACCAGTTTTTCTTTAAAAAAAAAAAAAAACACATTTAATCTTCATAACCCAGCTAAGCGATATCAGTAATAATTTAAAATAACACTGATACATACATTTTGCTTACTATATACCATTTTAATGCTTTGTATATATTAACCCATTTAATCTTCACAGTAATGCTAAAAGGTGTTACTATTATCCTCACTTTACATATATGGAAACTGGGGCACAAAGAGGTTAAGTAATTTGCCCAACTATTCCCAACTAAACCAATTAAGGTGAGGAGCTAAGATTTGAACCCAGGCCACTGGCACCAGAGTTCATTCCTGGAACCACATTCTATACTTCCTCTCCATAGAACACTATTCTCATTTTACAGATAAGGAAATCATGTCCCAGACAGAGCACCAGTTAGATAGCACAGTCAAATCCAGATACAAACCCAGAACTGTCTGACTCCAAAGGCTATGTGGAATTAATGGCAAATAAATGGTAATGTTTTCCCTCATACTGTATCTAGTGTTCCATTTGTATATGGGTATGCCTGGCATTTGGAGGCTTCTCAAACAAAATACTTTCCATTATTGAGATGTGGCTCGCCGAGTAACTAGCAAGCAGGCTTTTATTATTTCCTGCCTTCCAGGTCAATTGTTTCTATGCTTCAAATAAATTGCTCTATCCTTAGACTTCAGAGAAGTTATCTAACAAAGTTTTCCTTTGTCAAGCCCTCCTTCAACGTAAGCAAGAGAGAATAGGTTTGAGTTCAAGGAACTCATATTTTGAAGCACTCTCTTTTTCCATAAACCAAAATTAGGCTTTCCAAATCCTTCATTTGACAAAAAATGGAGACAAGACTCAAGTCAATCAAACACCTTCCTTTCTGTTCTAGGATTATGGGGTGTTGCTCATATGTTTTCTGACATTTACTGTTAAGTTTTTAATAATAAATATGTGATTCTGGCTTTCCTACAGAATTATAGATGTTTCTATACCATTTATTATATGTCTCCTTATAGACTAGAAGCAGGCAACACTTTGTTCGCCAATACATACTCAGGGCCAGCAGTCTCTGGCATAGAGCAGGCACTTCAGGATTTTTTAAATAAATAAATGTATGAAGAAAAGAATCATCTGATATCCTATAGTGCACCCTAACCCTTTAAAAGTATTGCTACCACTAGTAATATTTCTGATAACAATAACATTTATTATTTGACTCTCTTTAAGTCACTGAAATAAGATATTAGAAGTATTTGATATACATAGACTCTAAATCTCAGCATTTCAATAATTCTTTGTTATATAACAAAATAATTATTTCCCATTTAATTGTTTTCTAGTCTTTTTGTTAATATGACTACCTATGCCACAGGATACTCTGAGCATAAGAGTATGAAAGAAAATTAGTACACATCTGTCTTAAGACCTGCCAACCTGAAAATGAGCCACCTTCCAGATTAACCTCATTTTATAGGCAAAAAAGTTGTCTTCCATTTTGTCTAAAATGGATTTCAATGGCACAAGACCTTTCAATTCTGGCCAATAGCAAAAAGTATTAAAGTGTAAATAATTGCTGACATACTAAGCTATACAAATACATGTAAAACAAATTCTAAATATAAAAGAAAAAATTGACTGAAATGAGATTCAAACGTCCAAAGTTAAGAGAGAAGTCTTTCATAAAACAGGAGGTAAAAGATTAAAAAGCTCAGTAAATACCTAGATTGGATGAAAGAATCTTCCAAAATCGACAATTTTACTTATGACCAAGCATTGGTTTCCTTGAACAAAGAAAACCAAAACAAAAAAGACAGAGAAATATGCTGACAAGCAAGCAACCCTATTTGACATGACTTAACACTTTTCTGATGTCTGTTCCCTGACAAAACACTTTTTTTCATCAAAAACTCCCTGTAAAGGAGTTTTGTTCCCATATTTTTTTTTCTATTTAGGGAGTGAGAAGACTTCAAAAACCCACATTTTCAAACAAAACAAGGATAATTGATGGTAGAACAAATGAATTATTTTATCTACCCACATGCCAACTACTAAAAGAATCTAAAAAAGCTTCACCTGTCAAAGTGTACAAAATTTTGTCATAACTATATAGTATCCCTATTTTTCTCTTTTATAATGTATAAGTTATAGTTTCCAGAAGTATGAAACCCAAGTGCGAAACAGCCTAGACTAAGCACAAATAAAAGACAGATATTAAAGAGTTAAATGGAATTTAAATAGAATTCAAATAAAAAAGCTGAAAAAATTCAGTAAAATTTCTGAAAGCCCATAGACTTTTAAAACAACAAATCCCTGTGATTTTATGTTTTATTTCTCCTAAACCATTCATGCTATAAAATGACCGAGGGTTCTTAGATTATGTCTAAATATATATGTATAGCACAGCAATACTCTTTTTATTAACTAAGATCTTTACCTAAAAAGTAATATATGAAGATGGAAAGCATTCACAGTATAAAAGAGAATACAGGCAAAAGTAAATCTATCTCCCAGGAAACCCCAAGAGGCACAACTAGTGTATTCTTCCAGAAATAACCTACATAATCCAAGCACATCTTAGTGTAAGATTATTTTTATACAAATGTATACATATTATGTGTACTTCTGTATCCCCATTTTTAAAACTTAACATTCCATGATAACTATCTATCTCTGATTTTTGAGAGCTGCTCTCAAGTGTTCACTGAAGAACTGTATAATATATCTAATCAGTTCACTACTGACAGGCATTTATACTGCCTCTAACATTTCATAATGCTGCAATGAACAACCTTGAGCATACATACTTTCTACATGCCTGAATTTAACTGTACAGTAAATTACTTGATGGGTACATGTATTTAAAATTTTAATAGCTACTACCCAATGGAATTTATATTGATTGCTTGCTTCCCTATGAATATGAAGTATTACTGACACAGTTTACTGAAAATCCAGATCCGAAACCAGCATCAGCTTTAAAACATGTATCCAGACTTATTCTTAGTTCTCCATCATTTCTACTTTTCAAGGAATCACAAATCAGTTATACCTCCTCTCATCTAATTTCTGCCCCTTATCAAAAAAAAAAAAAAAAAATCACATAAATTCATTCTGGCAGTTTAAGAACTTCAATTGATTACTGTAAAAAGAAAAATCATAATGAAGAGTCTACATATATATGTATGTATGAAGAGAGAAGAATGGAGGTCAAATGATCTGCCCTTAAAAAAATCTACTACTGCTAAAATACAAATTCTATCCAATGTTTATTGAGTTTTTTTAACTTAAAAGTAAACCGTGAACAGATGCTTCTGTTAGAATTTAGTATTACAAAAATTCAGAATTATTCAAGAACTATTTGAGTAAATCTCACTAAATAAATAAAATATTGGTATATTTATTCCTTTGAGTTCCACATTTACTTTCAAATTATTCATTTTTAAAGCATGAAATTCTAAAGTAATCCCTCCATCATTTAAAAAAAATCAAATGTATAAAAAGAAGATAGGGCTACACATCAACAGTTTTTATTCACACTAAAGGCACTAAACAGTTTCTATCTCAGTTTCTTGACATACACGCTAGGTCTAATTTTGATGTTACTATTTCAAAAAATAATAATAAAACCTTCATGACAACCTCCAAAATAAGGCAGTTGAAGACCTTTAATCATTCATTTATACAAATATTTACTAAGTGCTTACTAGATAGCAAGACTGATACTACATACAGAATACAGAATGATTAATTAGTCCACTCTAAGAGGCTGTAATCTAGAAGAACTCAATTCTGACTCCTGACAAAAGTTTAACTTTAAAATCTTCAATGATTTTTTTCTCTTCTTTGATTAGTCCCTTTCCATTCTTTAATCCAACTAAAACCTGAAATTCAACTTAGAACAGCACAGAAGAAATGATATTTAGATACCAAATATTTCATCCAAATGGCATAGGTACAGAACAGAAACACAAGTCTTTCCTAAATATAATTAATGTACTAAGCAACGTAAAACACAAAGCAATGTTCCCTCTTTTCACATTCCCAGTAACAGCTGTGTCTGTTGGACACTTGCATTTGATGTCTCTATCCATGATGGGTCACAGCATGAATTCATTTTTTCCAGTATTTCACAATAAATTCTAAATACACAAAATTGATAAAATGTTTAGAGTTTTTAGGTCACATTCATCCCTCATATTTGTCTGCATTATACAATATTTTAAAATAAAAATAAAAACAAGAGCATGCATAATGAAAACTACTTACTCCAATGTTTTTGTTTTTAAATAGACTAAAACTGACGGTAGAGCACTTTCAGTCTGGTCAGCAATACATTAATTGTCCTCTACTCCAAAACAACAGGTGTTTACCAACAAAAAGAATTATATACCACACAAACACACATACACACCATATGCACACACACAAGAGGGTCAAGGGGACTTGGAGATAAAAATTAAAAACACAAGAACAAGCCTAAATTCAAAGATAATTTTTTAGAGTTACCAATTTCTACCACTTGGGGAAAGAAGAAACAGCTCCAGGTAACTCAAGGACTTATCAAAGGCATGGAGAATCAAAGGGTTGTAAAAACTACTTATGCAATCATGGAATCTCATTGCTATCCCTGGCTGTCCTCTGGTTCCTTGATGGTCTGGGGTCCCTGACAACAAGCTTCAATCAGTCTAGTCTCAACATATCTATTACTAGCTTTATCTATTCATAAATAAGCCTTGAGCGGTTTTGCCCACTAGCAATTATTTCACGTACTAAAAGACTACTTTGTAATCCCAGCACTTTGGGAGGTAGAGGTGAGAGGATTGCCTGAGCCCACGGGTTCAAGACCAGCCTGGGCAACTTGGCAAGACCTCATCTCTACAATAAATCAAAAATTAGCCAGGTGTGGTAACGCAATCCTGTAGTTCCAGCTACTTGGAGGGTTGAGATGGAAGGATAGCCTGAGCCCAGCTGGTTGACGCTGGGGTGGCCGTGATTGTGCCACTGCACTCCAGCCTAGGCAACAGAGTGAGACTCCAACTAAAAAAAAAAAAAAAGACTACCTGTGATACTGTGAAATATATACTTAGTCTCTGATTTTCCTCCACTTTCCTGGCAATTCTTAAAATCCTTGGAATCCTCAAAGTGATAAGTGCCTCCTTGTATGCTAATTAGTTGACTGAAGGCTGACAGTCTCTGGGTAGCTTCAGAATAAGAGGTGGTCGGTCACCAGAAAGACCAGGGTAAGATGACAGGGTTGGGATCTTCAGCCATATCCCCCAACCTCCGAGGAAGGAAGAGGGATTCAAGGTTAAATCGATCACCAATGGCCAATCATGCCTCTATAATGAAGTCTCCATAAAACCCCAAAAAGGACAGAGTTCAAAGAGGTTCCAGATAGCAGAGGTTACTAGAGGGTGGCAATCCCATAGAAGGCATGGAAGCTCCATGCCCCTTCTCCCATACCTCACCGTTTGTAACTCTTCATTTGTGTTCTTTGTAATATGTTATAATAAATTGGAAAACATTAAGTGTTTCCCTGAGTTTTGTGAGTCACTCTAGCAAAGTAGTCGAATCCAAGGAGTGGGTTACAGGAACCCTGATTTACAGTCAGTCAGAAGCACAGGTAAACAACCTGGGGTCTGTACCTGCCATCTTAAGTGGGAGGCAGTTTTATGGGACACAGACCTCAACCTGTGGGATCTGACACTAGGTTAATAATATCAGTACAGAATTGAATTAGAGGACACCAGCTGATTTCTGCTACAGAAGGAATACTTGCTTGTTGTACAGGGAAAAAAACCCACACATCTAAGGTCACAGAAGTATTTTGTGTTACGAGAGTATACGGGAAACTGAGTTTGCTTTTGCCTCTATGTCGTCAAACTACCCTTTCAAACACATACTTCAATCTATTAAGAAATGTATTGGCTGGGCATGGTGGCTAACACCTGTAATTCCAGCACTTATAAAGACCGAAGTGAGAGGACCAGCCTGGGCAACATAGTGAGACCTCACGTCTGTAAAAACAAAAAACAAAAATTAGCCAGGCATGGTGGTATGCACCTACACTCCTGTAATCCCAGAACTTAGGGAGGCTGAGGTGGAAGGATGGCATGAACCCAGGTCAAGGCTGTAGTGAGCTGTGATCGTGCCACACTACACTCCAGCATGGGCGAGAGTGAGGCTCTGACTTTAAAGAAAAAAAAAAGTATCATATTAAATTGTCTCTATTCAACAATGGCTAGGCCAGAAAATACAAAATCTGTGGGAGAAGGATGGTCTCTTCCCTTTTCCACTAACCTGATCCTGATCATAGATAGAGAATCCTTAGGGGTTTTCACATACAGAGAACCTCAGAGGTAAATTGTGACATTCAAAAGTTCCCAAAGTGGATACATAAGAACTCCATTACTCCTCTCATACATATATACAGAAAGGAATAATGATCTCATTCAATATAAATGTTATCTACCTCTTTGGTCATTATAATGATATCTCAAACAACAGCTACATGAGTCATAATAGTACAGTTACTTTCAACTTTCCCACAAATTTTAGACACCCAGTTACTATCAAATCTCCAACAAAAACTAACGCAATATAAGAAAACAGAAGACAATATCTACCAACTTTTACATGTATAATAGATATCACAACAGTATGCATCACAGAATCATATTTAACTCACATTCATATCTTCAACTCCTCCATCACCCAATTTCTTATCAGAGTCATTTATTTTTAGAAAGCCCATTGACTCCTATCCTCTTCAAGAATATATATACAGCAATGTCTTACAGTGAAAATAATTAATACTGTTTAAAGACTAGGCACTAATAGCTTACAAAATGTTTAAAAGCGTATCTGTACTGTCAACCATAATTTTGCACTTAGTATTTGTTTTTATATGCTTGATGAACCTGTTCTCCTCATACACAAATTTCATAGTTTCCAAAAATGCTTAGTTTTTAAAGTATTTCTCATAATTATTTTAAGGTTATACATTAGCACATCTTCATTTTTCAGTACTCCAGCTCATTGAGAAGACTATGTACAGTTCAATCCAAGAAATTATTATAGGTGGTATACCTAGGTCTTTATTTTGTCTTTAAAGGTTTATAATACTGCAAGATTTTATATTTTAAAAAATTCTGAAAAACATAGAATTAGAAGTCTGTTTCCTCAAAGATCATACTCCCAATCTAAAGCTAAGCTTTTAAAAGACATTTTAGCCCCGTAGAACATAAATAGGATGCCAGCCTGACTCTAAATTGAAGTGATATCCAAAAAAGATTAATTCTTTCATTCAACCAATATTATCCAAAGGAGACACACAGTGAGTGCTCAGTAAGGATGGAAGAGCCAGGTATATAAAATCAGACTCATCTTTAGAAGGAAGGAATAAAAAGGCAATTTCTTTTTTTACTTTTTAACATTACTTTTTGAGTTGGAGTCTCATGCCGTTGCCCAGGCTGGAGTGCAGTGGCACGATCACAGCCACCCCAGTGTCGACCCGCTGGGCTCAGGCAGTCCTTCCGCCTCAGTCTTCCAAGTAGCTGGAATTATAGGGGCGCATTTTCTGACTTATTGTAGAGATAAGGTCTCGTCAAGTTCCCCAGGCTGGTCTTGAACCCATGGGTTCAGGCAATCCTCTCACCTCGGCCTCCCAAAGTGCTGGGATTACAGGCTTGAGCCACCGCACCCGGCCAAAAAGGCAATTTCTATTTCTATCTTTCTTCTTCCAGCTCTTCCAGAAGACACACCCTGCCTCCAGTTGTGGTTCTCCTTGATCACGATATTTCTCTTAAGAAAAAAATCAAGTTTTCAATCCTGATTTTTTTGTACATCAGAGAAAATGTCATCTTATTTAGAGGCACTGGAGGGAAGCAGGACTCAGAATTTTCATGTATTCCCAAACTTTTCACAATAATTTTTTTTTTTTAGGAAGTGTTTCCTGTTAGATTTCATGGAGTCAGAAACGAACACTCAAACTCCAGAATGCAAGTCAATCAAGAAATAATTATGCATCATACATAAAAATAGTCACATTTGTATTCTATGCAACATTCTAATTCCCTAGAATTAATCTATATGTGTCCTCTATTTCTACTACAGAAAGTTTCTTAAAAGCATGTGACCCTGGAATGTATTTGCTTCATAAATAGCAGTATTATCTAACTAGGTAGATGCAACACATCTGCAATCTTTTAAATATTATAATTGTGACATGTACACTTGGGGTTTTTAAGAAATTTAAAGTCTACAAAGGCAATAGACAAACAAAATGGCAATAAATATTGTTAATTGTTAACAGACTAACTTTAATGCCATTTTACTTCTGTTTCTTGATTCATCAATTATATACAAGGGAGGACCCCCAAAAAACTGGAGTTATCCTTTGAAGGGTAGGCCCCTTGTAATACACTTAGAATTTGTTCCTCCTGATCAAACGGTCAACCAAAGTTTTTATCTGGAAGTTTTGAGAAGGTTGTGTCATGATTTGTGGAAGAAGCACCCCAAGTTGTGGCAAACAGGTGATTTGCTCTTCCACGTTAACAAACGTACCTGCCCACAATGAGCTGAGGGTTTAGCAGTTTTTGACCAAAAATGGCATGACCCCCATGCCTCACATTTATAGGTAAATTCCATTTTTTGGGGGGGATACCCCCAGTATGCTTGTTATCTACTGACTGTTCATTAAATAGAGTATTAGCACTGATCCTTTGTTGGCTGCCCTCTGTCTCCTACTTTTAAAGGTTAAGTATTTTTTTATATTATAAAGGTTTATAATGTATTCCACTCTATGACTATAATTAACCCAATTTTATACATTTTAAGTTGATTATAAAAACAAAATAACTGATTAAATGTGCTTACAATATGATTAACTAAATACTAGTCCCTGTAGACAATGTAATTTTATGGCATTTAGATACTACTAGTTGAAAGAGAATTGTTCATGTATTCTACACTAATAAAATGCCCTACTAGCTTTCTTCAGTTATTTCTGAAGGCCCAAGTTACCACTGTAGCTATCACTGTTTCCTTCCACCCACCCACCTGACCCCCACTACCACATTCTCTGTCTTGGATTATCTTTTTCATTGTACTGTATCTCAAATCTTTACATATACAAAGTATAGCTTTTCCAAATGTAAAAATGTACTTGTCCACACATGGTAAATAGTAGGGTTGAGTACAGAAAATGTAGAAATTTATATTCCCTCAAGCAATGAAGTCACTGATCTTCAAGCATTCAGCATAGCTGCTAAGAACTCAGTTATTTGACTTTCCATGTTTTATTCCTGCTCTCTGGCAGTAACTTTTGTGTCTTCCTTTTTTCTGAAATTTTAGCAGATGTGTCTCGATGTCAGTCTTTCTCCATACATCTTGCTTAGTACTAGATCTGAAAATCCAGCTCAGAAAATTTTCTTCAATTATTTCTTTCATTATTCTTTCCTTCCCATGATTTCTAATCTCTTGCTTTTAGAACTCATGTTTATGGATATGGAAACTTGGCGATATATTTTCCGTATCTCTTAAAATTTTATTTTTTTCCAGATTTTTCCTTATTACTTTGTATACGTAATAGTTCCTCCTCTTAGTACCAAAATCAACAACACAATCTTGATTCATGTCAGATTGTTTATTTAGCCCATCCATTAAAACTTTTCTTTATAATTTTCAAAATTTTTTCTGGTTTTCCGCCCCCTTTTCAGTGCAGCTATTATTAGCCACTGCAACGTGTTCTTAAATCTTAAATAAAGTGCCAGTTACATGTTTCTCTCTAGTATTCTTCTGAATTATATTTGAAGTCAACTGTTCTTTATTCATCTTAATCCTCTTCCATCCTCTTGATTCTCCTCAATTGTCTGGTTATTCCTGTCTGTTTATATTTGTGAATGAAAGATTACTTTAGAGAATAAAGCAAGTATAAGCTTTCTCTGAGGTCATTCGGGTTTGTTTTCCCAAGTGACTTCACCCTTAAATGGGATAGCAGTTCTATTTAAGTGGGTAGAACATATGGATAAGCAGGCATCCCAAAAAGCTGCCTGGATAGGAAGTCAAAACTTTTTTTCCCCATAGTAGCAAGCTTTAGTGTCTCTACTTCTCTCTCAGGTTCCAAACCTCAATGGATAGCACACTGAACTGTTCACCTACTTTCTTAAGAGAACAATTCTGAAACTTCAGGCCTAACAGCGGGCACTAGAGCTGTTTAGGTCGCAGAAAGGGCAGGAAGAAGGCTCAACTGACCCAGTCTGGAAAGGAATTCTGTAAAAAATTCTTATTAACCCAATGGCCCACTACTGCTCTTTGTATTTGCAGACTCCAAGTTTACAGCCATCCCAAGGTTCCCCTGGGAAAACCTGAGCTTACCTCTAGTCTTGGGTTCCAGTTTCCTCTGGGATTTTGCTGTCAATCCAATTCCATGAACTTTCTATCTTCTTCAAAATTTCCGGTCCTCTGACGGTACCTGTAGTGGACTGTGAACTGTAATTTTACTGTTCAACATGCTTTCTCCATGCCCCCTTTTGCTAATAACATCATCCCTCTTTTTTGTGGGGTACATATTCCATGTGGTTTGGGTAAAGGTGATTCTTCCCAGCCACGACAGACCCAGATCTGGTAGACTATCCCATCCTCCTCTCCTGTAACTAATAGCCATATTTGTCTGGCTGGGAAAATGAAGCCAATACAGGAGAAAATAGAGACCAAAAATGTTGAGAGACCAACAGTACTGATAACCACATTCAATCTGGATCCACCTATGCGCCTACGTTGTATCTTCTCACCCCACCACACACACACACACAAGCACACATTAAAGTTACAGATTTAATGAGGTCCTTTTGCTCCTCCTAAAGGTAGGTTGATAATATAATAACATCTGTTCCTGCTTCTCAGAATTATGGCTTAATTCAATCTTTAAATAGTATCAGTGCAACACTGGGAGGAAAACGTGCTGAATCCACCATATTTTTTTTTTTTAAGTTCAGTCACTAACTATAAAATAAGGTCAAGATATCAAGTTAGAGCTTTGAAGTTTGTTAAACACACAAGGAGGAAATAGCTGTAAACTTTATTAAATACATCTCATTTTCCATATAACATTCTTTACTCCTCTGGGGGGAAAAAGCAGACACAAAAAACAATTACTTCTTAACTGTTTTTTTGTTCGTTTGTTTCTGTCAAGATTCCAGTGGTTTTAGAAAGAAAGAGAAGGAAGACTGGTAGTAATTTAAAATTTTCGAATCAATTATTATTCAAAAACAAAACCTCTCTGAATGGTTATAGCAGCAACTTCTGGAAGTCAAATCTGTAGCTACTGTTGTGATTACTAGGGGGCAGAGTTAGGGAAGGGGTTAGTGACTAAACTCTTGAATGAAGAAAAGATGAAATCCAGTACTCTTGACCCAAGGTTCACATCACATGGTTAATGCCTTAAGAACCTATACCTCAAGAACTCTACAACTCTCAAAACAATTTACAAAATGCTATATGATACATTCAAGTAAATTCTAGGGAAGAATAAGTCTGTAGTTTTCATCTGAATCTATCTAAAGTCCATAAGCTAAAAAGGTAAAGAAAACTGCTCCTCATTGGGAAAAAAATGACAACTTCATTCCAGGATATTACATAAGAACTAAATTCAGAGAAATAACAAAATAATTCCCAAAAAAGGAGATAAGAGTCAGAAACGGATGTGCATTTCCCACTACTCTTACATCTCCCTCCTTATGAACAGTACAATAAAGTACCATAGTTTTTAAATTCCAGGGAATTTAGAACATATTCTATCTAAATTCTAAAGATCTAATAAATTCAGAATATAATCCTAACAGGGCATCTAACCCAAACAACTATCATTTGTGAATTCTTTACTACAGAATTCCACCCCTTTAGCCTACATTAATATAGGCTCCACCTAAAATAATTAACCCACTGCACAAATACAACTGAAAAGTTTAATTAGTAATCAACAAATTCAGTAAAATAAAAAAATAAAATGGGTCTGGGCTTGGTGGCTCAGCCTGTAATCCCAGCACTTTGGGAGGCCGAGATGAGTGTTGCCTGAGCCTGAGGGTTCAAGACCAGTCCAGGCAACTTGGCAAGACCTCGTCTCTACAGTAAATAAAATATTAGCCAGGTGTGGTAGCGCGCACCTGTAGTTCCAGCTTGGGAGGCTGAGGTGGAAGAATCGCCAAAGCCCAGCAGGTAGATGCTGGGGTGGCCGTGAGCCTGTGTGCCACTGCACTCCAGCCTGGGCGACAGAATGAGACTCCAACTTAAAAAATGGAAAAAAATTTTTAAAAATTTTTAAATGGAATTGGGAGAGAAGATCAAAGAGATTTTTCTAAATTTAAAAATAAAATCAACTTAGTGTCAGTAACCAAATCATCACAAGGTTCTCAATACTCTTATACTTGTTTTAACAAATAATATTTACGAAAATCCTTATAGTTCAAATATTTTCACAAACATTATCTCACCTAACTCCCTCCCAAAGAAGGTATTACATGCCTCTTTTATGCAAGACTCTGAGCCTTTCAGCTTACATGTCACACTTACTAACTAACAACATGAACTAAGAGGTGTAGCAGGGTCTAAAACATCATTCTTCCCACTTCACATTGAGTACTTACTATAAAGGATGTCATCTAGAAGGTATGTATTTTGATTTGGTGTTTCAGAAATGATAAAGAATAGCAGTCGCTTACTCAATCTATGAAATCCATCTCAAGATTAATCCATGAATTTCTCCAAGATAGTGGTTAGGGAAACATAATGAAATAAACAGAGCAATACTAACTAGCTATACTAAAGTCTTTCAAAGGAAAAAGGTGTTCCATAACTCTCCCCTGGTTAATCTAATGTTCTAACCTGTTCTATCCCCAGATCACTACACATAAATTACAGTAAGATGTCATTCATGTAGATCTGTAAAGAGGACCTAGAAACAAGGTGAAATGACTAGTGAGTGCTACAATTTATACAAAACATATTTATTGATCAATAACTAGGGTAGCCATAATAGGATGGCAAGAAGACAATGGAGCATGAGGGTTAAGAAAGCTAACTGATGTGAGACTGCCCGTGTTTACTTTCCATTTCCATCATTAAATGTGACCTTGAACAAAGTTACTTATTCTTTGCCTTGGTTTCTTAAACCATAAAGCATGGATAATATTATTTACCTCTTAGAGTTGTGAAGAATAAATAATATATAGTACATAAAGCATTTAGAATTGTGCCTGACACACAGTAAGCACTCACTAAAATACTACTGGGGCTATAATTATTCAATGTGTTACGTACACCTCAGAGAAGAGGTAACATTTGACCTGGCCCTTTATGGATAAAGAAGTCAACAGAGAAGGACATCCAGAGAGAACAGATATGGATAGGCCTTGAAAGCTGACATTTGGCCTAGCAGACAGCACTCCAAAACCACTATAGTTTAAAAACATGGTGCTGACACACAATAAAACAGCACTTACAGAAACAGACCCATTCACATTTTGTCTAGCAGTTTCACCACTAGAATGTATCTTACCATAATTCAGAAACAACTATCAAAGAGTACAACATAGCATTGTTTGCAATGGCAGAACATCAGATACAGTCGAAATTTCCATAAACTGGGGAACAATTAAGTCTTGATACATAAAAAGAAATACAACCATTAAAAGAAATAAGATAACTGGAAAGAGTCTATGATGGACTATTAATTTAAAAAGAAAGTTTCAAACAGTATTTTAATAATCTCATTTATACAAAACCAAAATTTGTTTACATAAATACCTATATGTGTGTGAAAATACACAGAAAAAGGCACAGAAGTGCATACACTTAAATTTTACACCTTGGAATATAAAAAAAAGATCTTCAACTCTTATTCTGTATCTTCATCTACTGTTTAAATTTCTACAGTTTACATTTACTATATGATTAATTTAATAAAACAAAAAAGATAATGCAATCTTTTAAAAGTTCCTCCAACATTAAAAAATTAAATAAATAAAAATAAAACACTACTCACAGTTTAGTATCATTGGTACAAACTTAACAGCAGGTTTCATTTAAAGGATATTACTCCCTCAATAGGATTAAACTTATCTATGTTATATCTTGCAGAAGCTTTTCTATTTTGGCATTTCCTGAAAAGCAACTATGCAAGTTTTAAATCATTCCCAGGTCACTTTAAATATATAGTAAAATAAACAATGAAACGTCTTAGTTATTTAGTTTTAAAGAACACTGGAAAGATAGTGCGAGAAAATTACAAAACAGTCATAAGCTTATAGGTCCAGTACTAATAATGTATGGAGATTTTCAAGTCCAAAGACAGTAGAAATAAGATTAAGGCCATCACATAAGTCAGTAAGAACACTATATAGATGCTGGTGCTGCTCTTATCTTCAAAAGCACTTTTACTTCTTTACTAGAAATCTGTAAGCGAGGGAGGAAAGAAAAAAAAGATGCCAACCCTGTTTAAAGGCTTAAGCAACAAGAGGAAAAAAAATGCTTCAAAAGATCCCTGACCAGATTAAATGAAAAATATGTAAAACTACTTTGTTAACCATAAAACCCTGCGCAGATGTTAGCTACTTATCAAATAACACAGGAAACGGTTTAGTATAAGCAACCAATTTCAGTATGAGGGCCTTCAACTTACATATAAATTCAATACATATGAAGATGTATATATGAAGTAGATATTGTTCCATTATGTAAATACACAAAATAAAGGTAGCACTTTAAATAGTGAGAATGGATAGACCATGAAAAAGCTAAGTCAACTGATTTACTTTTTCGAAATAGACTAAGCGCTTATCTCCTTCAATGAACCCATATAAATTTGAAATAAATGAATTTAACATAAAAAATAAGAGGCACACTAGCCCAGAGGTGGAAGCAACTCAAATGTCCATTAACTAATGAATGGATAAACAAAATATGATATTTACATACAATGAGATATTAAAAAGGGAACCAAAGTCACATGCTACAATATGGATGTACCTTGAGAATATTGCTAACTGAAATAAGACAGTCACAAAAGCAGGGCTCGGTGGCTCAGCCAGTAATCCTGCGCTTTGGGAGGCCAAGGTGAGTGGACTGCCTGAGCACACGGGTTCAAGACCCGCCTGGGCAACTTGGCGAGACCTCATCCCTACAATAAATCAAAAAATTAGCTGGGTGTGGTAGCATGCGCCTATAGTTCCAACTACTTGGAAGGCTGAGCGGAAGGATCACTGGAGCCCACCAGGTCGATGCTGCGGTGGCCGGGAGCAGCCATTGCACTCCAGTCTGGTGACAGAGTGAGACTCCAACTCAAAAAATAAATAAATAAATAAAAATTTTAAAAAAACAAATGCTATATGACTCCACTTTTATAAGGAAGACAAATTCATAGAAACAGAAAGTAGAATGGTAGTTGGCCAGGGCTGAGGAGGA
This sequence comes from Tarsius wallacei, assembly GCA_963574415.1. Lineage (NCBI taxonomy): Eukaryota > Metazoa > Chordata > Mammalia > Primates > Tarsiidae > Tarsius > Tarsius wallacei. Next base: position 35,753 of record CAUYQG010068425.1, read on the forward strand.
GGAAATGTGGAACTGTTCCATGGGTACAGAGTTTTAGTTTTGCAAGATGAAAAAGTTCCAGAAATCTGTTGCACAATAATGTGAACATACATAACACTACTAAAACAGTATACTTAGAAAACAGTTAAGGTGGTAAATTTTATATTGTGCTGCTTACCACAATTTTAAAATGTTATTTTATGGATTTAGAGTCTATGATATTCAGTGATTGATCAAAGAAACAAAGAACTGAGTAACACATAGTCTCACTCATAAGTGTAACCTGAACATCTACCATAATACTGTAAGAAAGGGATTGACTGGAAACTGCCGGGGTAGGGGATGGGGACGAACACAGTACATGACATCAATAAGGGTTCCTATCTCAAATCAGGTGAAGTGGGGACCAAAGGGAGGCCCAAACTTTACTTGTACAATGACCACTTGTATACCTAATCCTGATTTGTACCCCATATCTTTAAAATAAAAAATAAAAAATAAAAAAATTGTTATTTTTAAAAAGAGTATGTATTAATTAAGCCACTTTAAAAAATACTAAGTTATAAAAAGATCAAATAAAGCATTTGATCAAACTCCTTTCTAATATCTCAGTGGCAAATAAGGTTAAAAACACAACATATAAGACTGAAAAAAGAATGCATATAAATTGAATCTGTAAAACATCTTTACAAGACTGACGTAATAAAAATCAATGTATACTTCCTCCAAACAAACCTGAAACTAATATGAATGCATAATTTTCATGGAAAATATAAATTAAAATGTTAATAAAGTCAACAGTGCATTAAAATAATACGTTATACCAAGTATCTCACTGCTATTCACAATCTGAGGGAGCAAGAAAAGAAATGACTATTTCAATAGATGCCAAAAAATAATTTGGTAAAATTTAGTATATCATTTCTAATAAAACTTAGTGAGCGAAGCAAAAGTGATACACTAAACTGATAAAAGATATCTGCATTATACCTAACAGTAAAACAACAGCACTCTCGTTAAAATAAGGGAAAGACAAGGAAAACCTCTATTACCACTGACATTTAACATTTAGGAGGTATTCAAAACCGATGCAATAAGAGAAGAAAAACAAACACAAGGGATAAATATTGAGAGAGACAAAAAACAATTTACTGAAATCAATGTGACAGTTTAGTCAGAAAATTCAACAAAATAAACTGACTTGATATAAGAATTCAGTTTAGTGTCCATATACAACATCAAAACACCAAAACCAATAAGTTCCTATACTCTAACAATAACTAATTAGAAAATATAATGGAATAATATATACCATTCATAATAGCATCAACAATTACAAAGAAATCTGGAATAAACTCATCCAGAAATATGCAAAACCTATATGAAAACAAACATTTTATTAAAGATGGATGAAAGGCCTGAAAATATAGAGGTATGTTGTGTTTCTGAATGGGAATATTCAGTATTATACATCTATTTCTCTTTCAAATTAATCTAAATTTCAATGTGTAGCCTAACAAAATACCAAGGAGAATATTTTATGGCAGTTTACAAAAGATGATTCTAATGCACATCTCATAAGTTAAATGGACAATATCCAAAACTTGTGACAAAGGAGCTCAATGAGGGAGAACTGCTTAAGATATCAAAGCATGCAAACATATGAAGTTGTATCATATGTAACACACATTCAGTGATTTAACTTATAAAAATAGCAATCTCACAAAATTCAAATAATAACAACTAAAACTGATGTAGGCACAGAAACAAGCAAAACTGATGTAGATACAGAAACAAGCAAATGCACATTAGGAATATGGGAATGTTAAACACTCAAATTCCCATACCTCCACCTACAAACTCCTTTCCAGGTAGTAAGAAACAGACATAAAGAGTTTACTGCATATTTAATACTAATAAAGATAAAAACTTGGAATTTAGTTGATGCAATCTATCGAGATGCTTTTTTCCACTCAGAATAGTTTTTGAACTCATCAATTTTGATGCCTTTTAGTGTTTCTGCCATTTTTTGTTTTATCTCTTCCACATCGGCAAAACATTTCCCTTTGAGGACATTTTTCATCAGGGAAACAAAAAATGTCGCTTGAGGCAAGATCAGGCGAATAGGGAGAGTGGGGCACAGGGATCAAGTCATCTTTGGTCAGATCTGCTGAACACTCAGCACAGTGTAGACAAGTATACCTTCATAGTGGAAGAAACCAGTCACCTGTTAGCCACAATTCAGAATGCTTCTTCCACAAATCGTGACACAACCTTCTCAAAACTTCCAGGCAAAAACTTTGGTTGACCATTTGACACAGAGGAACAGATTCTGAGTGTACTACAAGGGCCCTGTCCTTCAAAAGATAATTCTGGGTATTTTTTGGGGGGGGAGGGGGTCTTCCCTCATAGAGCAAGAAAGTTTCCTCCAACAATACTAGACAAAGATATCCAAGGTGAAACCTAAAGGATGAGAAAGAACAAAGAACCAGGGGAAGAACACACTAGGAAGAATGTTCTTTTTTAAAAAGACCCCAAGTCAGAAAGTCTGCATGTTCTAAGGGCAGAAAGAAGATAGTGAATGAACTGGCAGGGACAGAACTGTAAGAAGCAGCCTACGAAGTCTTACAGGCAGGAATTTCAGGCCAAGTTAGAAATTTGAATTTTTACCCTAAAAGCAATGAGAACTCAACGATTTACATTTCATTTCAGAAACATTAGTCTAAATGTTGCAAGAAGAACGAACGAAGAATGGGGAGACAAGAGAGAGTTAAGATCAAATTAGGAGATTATCATGAAATCCAAGAAAGATAACAGCCAAGTTTAGAGTGATGGTAGTGGAGATTAAGAGAAGTGGAAAAACTCAAGGTGCATTTTAGAGGTCTTACATACAACATTCTTTCTCTTCCTACTCTCTGACCACACCTTTTTGGCAACAGAAGCTCTCTTTCGGTAGCCATTCCATGAGGCTCAGGTAAAATGGGCCTCTCCTAGTTCATCTCCTACATGAGGTAGAAAAACATGATATAATCTTAACCAAAGCATCTTTTTCTTTAGTGAGTGTTTGGTTCAAGAACAGATGCATGACTCAAGCTAGGCCAAGACTTCCGGATCCAGGAATGACTTTTTCTGTTATATTGGTAGCCACAAGAACAATGCAATCCAATAATCCCATCAATATAAGACATTAATTATCCCCTAATATTCACACTCCCCTTATTCTCTTAGCAAAGGACCACTTCTCCACAAGTTTTATCTGGGTACATGGCTACTGAGCAAGAGTTAAGTCCTATGTGTGGCCGTGTAACCAAGTTGTGGCCAGAGATTCAATGGGAAATGTTTGTAACTCCTTGGTCAATTCCTCAAAAAGAAGCTACCTATGCTCACCGCTGCTTATTTCACATGGGCTACTACTATTAGTTTACTAAAGCTGCTGTAACAAAATACTATAGACCAGGTGGTTTAAACAACATTTATTTTCTCACAGTGCTGGGGTCTAGAAGTCCAAGATCAGGGTGTATGCATATTAGTGTCTCCTGAGGCCTCTCTCCTTGGCATCTTGTATCCGTGAACTTTTCTCCGTGTGCATGCATCCCTGGTATCCTGTGTGTCCAAATTCCTCTTCTTATAAGGACATAAGTAAGATGGATTTGGGACTACCCATATGACCCAATTTAACCTTAATTACTTTTAAGAACTTAGCTCCAAACACAATCACATTCTGAGGTACTTGGGGCTAAAGTTTCAATATATGAATGCTGATGGTACAAAATTCAGCCCATAAAAGGCTGAAACACGGACATGATGCACACCAGACCTTGTAGATGAACACACTCCAAAGCAGAGTGGTCCAATAAAACTTTCTATGATAGACATGTTCTATAACTGCACTCTCCAATATGGTAGCCACTAGCTACATGTTATTATTTAAATTAAATTAAATGATCTGAAAATTCAGATCCTCGGATGCACTAGCCACATTTCAAGGTCTCAGTAGCAAAAGTGTTGGACAGCACAGCTTAAGAGATAGTACAGCAATAAAACAGCAAGTACTAGGATTTGTGAACAACTTGAAGGTCTACCCTTGGATTTACATACAAAAGAATAACAAGCTTCTATCTTGTCTGAACTACATGCATACTGGAGTCTCTGCTCAAACAACCCATCCTAAACCTTAACTAATAAAGTTAATTAAAAGTGATGCTCTGCTATAACAAACTCTGAAAGTCTCTGATAAGGCTTAGGGAACAAGTAGCAAGGAACTGTCTCAGGCTAGAGAGCTAATGAACCATGTTATGCAGACTGGGAGGACACATTGTATGCCTACCTAGTCTGTACCTATGAGCAAAGCAGTTAGAAAAACTCAGATATTGGAGTGTGTTGGCTACTTAAAAATCAACCAGGACTGGGCTCGGTGGCTCAGCCTGTAATCTCAGCACTTTGGGAGGCCAAGGCAAGTGGACTTCCTGAGCCTGCAGGTTCGAGACCAGCCCAGACAACTTGGTGAGACTTCTTTTTTACAGTAAATTTTTTAAAAATTAGCCAAGCATGGTAGCACATGCCTGTATTTCCGGCTACTTGGAAGGCTGAGGCGGAAGGATCGCCAGAGCCCAGCAGATCAGTGCTGGGGTGGCCATGAGTGTGCCACTGCACTGGGCGACAGAGTGCAACTCCAACTCAAAAAAAAAAAAAAAAAAAAAAAGACCAACCAAAACAATCAGTTCAGCTACAAATAAGACAGTTTACAAGCAAAGATAGACGTAAAAACAGTGCTACTAAAAGAAGCTCTCTGAATAGCAAACCCCAACCCCCAACAAAAATCCAGTAATTTGGGGGCTGGAAAAGCTGCTTCTCTCTTCTAAATACCAGGAAATAACTTTGAGTTTTAAGGGTTCTCTACCAGTTAGTGACAAAAGTCAGGTTAAGAGTGTTGCTTTTCCACTTGTGATAGTTTCTGAAGTGTCAACTTGGTTAGGCTAAGCCAAAAAGAAGTGAGGACAGTAGCCATTTTGTAGCACAAATACCTTCTCTCAGTTAATTCAATCAAATGGTAAGCTAGGTACTGCAGTGAGGAGATTTTTTGAGTCTTGTGTTTTGTTTTGAGTCAGGGTCTCACTCTGTCATCCAGGAGGACAGTGGCACAATCACCGTTTACTGCAGCCCTGATGTCCTGGACTTGGGCAATCTTCCCACCTCAGTCTCCCCAGTAGCTGGGACTACAGGCACATGCCACCATGCCCGGCTAATTTTTTTATTTTTTGTAGACACAAGGTCTTGCTATGTTGCCCAGACTGGTCCCAAACTCCTGGGCTCAAGCAATCCTCCCACCTCAAGCCTACCAAAGTGCTTGAATTACAGGTATGAGTCACTGCACCCAGTCTACTTTTTAACAGATTTTTTTTTTTTTAGTTGGAGTCTCACTCTGTCACCTGGAGTGCAGTGGTACACTCGTGGCCACCCCAGCATCGACCTGCTGGGCTCCGGCGATCCTTCTGCCTCAGCCTTCCAAGTAGCCAGAACTATAGGCACACGCTACCACGCTTGGCTAATTTTTTATTTATTGTAGAGATGAGGTCTCACCAAATTGCCTGGGCTGCTCTCGAACCCACAGCGTCAGGCAATCCACTTGCCTGAGCCTCCCAAAGTTCAGCCTGGGATTACAGGCTGAACCACCGAGCCCAGCCTTAACAGATTTTTAAACTAAGAAAATCCATTATATTTAGAAGCATTCACATACACTGCTGATGGAAGTAAAACATGGGAGTGTTTATGTTGCATACCCTCTGGCCCAGAAATTCCATGTCCAATTCTTTGTCCCAAAGCAGGATTTCTGTACTCAAAAATAATTGTACAATGATGGTCACTTCAATCTAAATGTCTACCAACATAAAAGATCAAATAAATTATGAACATTCGTATTATGGGACATTTAGAGGTCATAGTTAAGCGAGAACAGTGTGGCAAATATTAATGTACTCTCTCAGACATGCACACACACATGCACACAACATACACTCAGTCTCACCAGGAAAGAAACAGAAACATTTGATATACACCAAGCTGTTAGCAGTATTTACTCTTGGAAAGAATGGGATTAAAAACCCGTATATTTTAGAAGAACTTTTTAAAATACTTTCATTAGTTTTTAATAGATAAACATAACCAATCATTATTTGAAGAGTCAGCTCTTCAGTCGACATGTTTTGAGAATGCTCACCAATAAAACTTTTAGCAAGTAAAATTTCTAAGTGACAGAACTCTTCTTCGTGATAATCTGATTAATATATACCAAGGAAAAAGAATGAGAAGACACATTTCAGATAACGATTAATTTAGGAGAACAGAATCACAGGTGATTTGTATATTCTTCCTTAGCTCTTTTTATTTTGTTAAGATTTCTACAAATGCGTATGTTTCCACAAAAAGGTACGTTTACTTAACGAATAATAAAGTACAAGAAACGCTATATTTAAAAACAAATTTAAAAGATTTTTTTCACCCTTCGATGTTTTCACCCTTCGATGTTCAATTTCTCATATTTTAACAGATCTCTACCTGCAGTGATCATAAGTATATTAATATAGACACCCCCCTTTCTTACTACAAAATCTTCAGGGTAAGGTTAAGAATAGATGACTGTACAATTTAGTTGTCAAGGACACTTTCAAAAAATGACACATACACACCCCATCTTAAAAATAAGAAATAAAATAACAAAAATTACTGAGTATTCCAAGAGATAGTGATACAAGATGTGAAGTCTACCCTACTAGTAACAGAAGCCAAATGATCCCCATAATCATAAAGCACATAGTTATACCAAAACTAACATAGATTGCCAAAGTACAGGATTTATATAGAATTAAGATAATCTTCACAGTGGTTTAGTAGTTTTATCTCAAGAAGATTTAGTTTCTATTAATCTAAGAATAATGTCTCAGTTTTTTCAAATCCTTATAATCTCCAGGTGATTTTGGTAGTCTCAACAAGTCTTCTTAAATAAATTTAGTGTGAAGCGTATGCTAATAGTTACCATGTAAAAATCATATAGAAAACAATTCTATCACTGTGCTAAATTTTCATGTCATTTTACTAACTACATCATGTATAAGTTCATTTAACTTTTACATTTAACATATACAGTCATTATTCTAACTATAGTTAATTATTTTCCTGTTTCACTGGGGGAGGAAATGGTTGAGATTATTAGATACTGAAAACAGAAACACACAGAAAATAATAAATGTTTGTCAAAAGAATTAATCCCACACTTCATCTCATAGTAGTTAAGAAATACACTAGAGGTTTTGAAACAAGACTATTTTCATTATTAATTCCATATAAAAATGAAAGAGATTTGACAGTTCTCGACAAAAAGGCATTAAAAAAATAAATAAGAGGGGAACATGGTACAGAAAATGAAAGAGATAATAATGGGGCCAAGGCAGAACTGGATACAGACCCACTGCAACACAAACAGGAGGACTTCTTCTCAGGCTTCAGATTTAGGGTGACAGGAAAGAAGGAAAGGAAAATAGATTCCCCATGTTAATGTTATATGTATTCCAAATTCGAAACTAAGGGAACCAATCTTTCCAAAGATCCCTCTAAAATAGTTTTCCATAAAATGTATAAAACTAATTAAGAGACGATTCATGAAAAAGACTAAGAAAAATTTTTAGGACAGGTTTTTATCTCTTCACTTTTATTTGTTTCCTTTCTCTTCCCTTTTCTGGGGGGGAATGGGGAGTATAAAAAAAGTGAAAGGTTAAATTAGACAAGCTAACAGTCTTTTTGGGAAGAGAGAAGGAGGGCAAAATGCCCTGCTAGAGATGCACAGCCATAGAGTGGGGTTCCATAAGCACACCATGCTTAGTGTTTACTTTCAAATAAACTTAAATGATCTTACTTATTTTCAAAATTGAAACAAAACTATCTGGTGCACTTCTTGATTTTCTCTATGTTAAAAGATGGTTTGGAACTGGTTAATTTGAACACTAATAAGCAATAAGAAAGTAAGTAAAATCTACAGTCTTATTTAATGGTGGATTTCATCCTCAATCCTCCAATAATTTTTAAACTATCCCTCTCTAGATATTCCCTTGTTTTAGCCATCATTTTCATGGTATCTATTTTATGCAGATGTACCATAACATTATTTTTAAAAAGAATTATGATTTTGGTTATCTCCAATACCTTATTTAACCTTGCCCTATGTTATGCTAAGCTTTTACCAAAAAGCATGCTGCATTTAAGATAATTTACTCAAGACGATACTGTTTACCCTTAACTCATAAAAACCAATTTAACATTTTTCAGTTTATTCTCAATAATCTTGCCTACTCTCATCAGCACAATTCACTATAATATGCAAGCTTTGAGATTTCATCATATATTGTTTATAAAGACACTGAATAATGTTGGCTACAATGGGAATTTCTAAAATACTCTGATCTTTTAAATATAAGATCTTTACATTTTTCCTCCCAACACTCTTTTAGCTCTAGTCTGACTCAGAAATAAACTTAAAACATCAACCATTTTAAAAGATTATGTAATGTGTATGAATTTTGTAGGATGATGGAAGGCAACCTAAATTATGCTTACAATAATTAGGTCTATATTAATTTGGAGTATCATAGTATTCTTGGGGAAAATAAAATTTAACATTTCCTTTTTCAATAACTAAAACCCCGACGTATAAGTCATAATAAAAATGACACCTATATTGTTTCATAATTCTGCATGCCTTCATGACTGAATAAAAATAATGTCTAAAGACAAAAATTGTGAACTATCTTAAGTCAGAAAGAGTATTTTGCTTCTGGGTAGCAAGTAGATTGGCATAAATCTACTAGATAAAGTTCAAGTACCTAAAAGGGTATTCATATTTGCCCACCACCTTCACTTCCCTAATGACTTTTAAATATTTTTTTAAAGGTGAAAGTTAACAAAAGTTAGGACCAGTAGGAGGCACAGTGGATATTGGTGCCTCCTACTGGTCCAAACAAAAATATAAGCAGTACCAGCTATTTCACATACCAGTGTGAAGTGAAAATTCCTTTTCATCTGTGGTCAAGTATGGAAAAATTGTAAGGATCTTCATTTACATACATACTTTCTAACTCACTAAATTATCTTTATAAAAATTCAAATAGGCTGAGGCGGAAGGATCGCCTGAGCCCAGTAGGTCGAGGTTGCGGTGGCCGTAAGTGTATCACTGCACTCCAGCCTGGGCAACAGAGTGACAGTCTAAATCAAAAAAATAAAAAATAAAAATTCAAATAAACTACTGTCAAAAATGCAACTACACTGCTCCAAGGACTTAAAAATTATTTTCCTAATCAACTGGTTGGCACAACTGGATACCAGCAGAAGCAGTCTAAAAAACAGTCTAGTGACTTTCTAGGGTCAAAATGTGCTACTTGATGATTATCCAACCCTGAAAATTTTCACAATACTAACCCCAATTAAGCTGGTAAGATTAATGACTAGCCTAAACTGAGGAATTAGGATCCATTAAAAAATCTCACATTGGTCCACCCTAAATAGCTGCAACCAAGTTCTGTCACCTTGAGACTTGAGGGCCCAAATATTTCCCACAGTAAGTGACTAATAAAAAAAACGAAATATTCTTACTGCAGAGATCAGACTTCCTGAAAACCTAGCAGAGATAACATGCAAAGACTTACATAACACACATGGTACTATACAGCAAAAGATATAAAGATGAGTAAGACAAGGTTTCTGTTTTCACATCTACAATAACAGTACACAGCACACTAGATACAAACAGCTTTAACAATTAAAAGGCAAAATATGAGGATATAAGAGAAAAGAGAGTAGGCATAGAGTTAGTTAACCAGAAAGAACAGATCAATCTTGGGCCCACTACTTCACAGACCTTCTTTGTTACCACATTACCTTACTCAGAAGCAGTTTCAAACTCTAGACAATCCAAATAAATGGTCAGATTCCCCATTACCTTTGCAGTAAGAAAGCTTCAAAATAACAAAGAGGGAGGGATAGAAGAGGGGGGGTCACAGATCTCTCTGAGGAGCTAATAAAAATTATGCACACATATATAGACCTTGGTAGAAAGGGGGAAAAAAAGCCTTATAAGTACCTTCAACAAAATCTTGTGTCCAATATCAGGGTATTCATAGCATACCCAAATTAAAAATCTCTATTTAAAATATATATATTTCTTAGTTTAGTAAAGAAAGATTACCTTGAAAAGTATCCTGAAAGGTAGGAAGAAACAATAAATTGTCCCTAGAAAGAGTAGTTTTTTCATCATGAAGTGTTCATTTTGTTAACAATCATTAATTCCAGATTATGGGAACATAGACATATTTATCATTTATCTGTACTTTTTGCTTTCTCTATCTTTAATGAGTTTTCCAGAACAAAGAAAGTAAAGAAAAGCTTGGAGATGGCCAACTTGTCTTCAACAGCTGCCCTACTACCAGAAAGTGTCTTCCTCTATGTGAATTTGTTTTAACATTGTCTTAAATGCCAATATCAGAGATGCAATACTCAACACCATATAGCCTAACAGAGCGAGTGAGTGAATAAATGAATGGGCAAGTTTTGAATCAAACAGTTCCAGATTAAATCCTGCACTGACACTTATTAGCAATGTGGCCCTGATGAAGTTACCTAAAATACTTCTAAGCCAGTATGTCTACCTGTAAAATGAATGCTCCCCCCCCAGGCATTTGAATAATTCTGAAACTCACACGTCTTACTCAGGATGTGCATTTACCCACTTAACCTCACTCTCACGCCTCCCCAAACCTATTATTTACTCTTCAGCCCATTTTTACATCAATGTGCCTTAGGAGTTTCATTCACCATTGCTCACCCAGCACAGTACAATACCTACATCCTAGGAACTCCAAATATTTACTGAACAATGAAACAAATATAGCAGCACCCACCGCACAGGGTTATGGTGAAAATAAAATGAGAATACATAAAAATTGTATTAGCTTATTTAACTCTCATAACGATGTTATAAAGGAGGATTTACTATTTTCATCATTTATACCAAAAACATGAAGAAATTGAGGTTGAAAGAGGTTAAAGTAACTTGCTTATCAAGGTCACACAGCTAGTGAGTGATGGATCAAGGATTTAAATCCAAGCTCTGGAGTCCATGTTCTTAACCATTACTCTAGAATTCACACACACAAAGCACTGGGTAAATATTAGTTTTTATTATGTTTTTAAAATCTGAATATACCTAGGAGGGTTAAGGCATTTACCAGGCATTCAGCAATCAATGCTTACAAGTTTAACTAGCTTTCCCCCAATACCTACAGAAGATCACCATCACTAAGTTGAAATCCAAACTTCAGCAATTCAGAGACCCTGGATGCAAGAAAGGAAGAAGAAACCCTATGTCTTCTCTTGGTTACCTAAATGAATTCTGAATCCTTTCTAGGTACTAGTTATTTACTAAAAAAAATTTTTTTCAACAAGTGCTATGCTTAAGCAGGAGAGAAGACAAGATCATCATAAAGACAGACTACTGCTTCAAGGATCTTTTAGCATCTAGTTTACAAATACTACCACATCAATTAAGAGATGAAACTGGGAAACATGCAAAGTTTCTCTGGGCTAATCTGGAACTCTAAGCATTATGACAGAGGGACTGAGTATTTTTCCATTAAAAAACAAACAAAAACAATTTGGACTTGAAGAAACAGTCTAATTCAGAAATAATTTTTCTTTCTCCCTCATTTCAACTCTCTTATGTCTGTAAACAGATTCTTCTTGGCCTTGCAAATTTTTTCAATATTAAGTGAGTACTAATTTATTTACTGGTTCCCTTTGTCTAAAATTTATTCACTAGGTTTATCTCAATTTAAAGTCACAAGTTATTTACAAAAATAGATGGAATTCTAATCAATTCCTACTGTATTTACCCTTATGCATCTTCAACAAAAATGCCGTCCCCTTTGAATTGTTTTAGAAAACACTAATATCATTCAATTATATTTTAAAATGCATTCAATAGAAAACAATGTTATTTCTGAAATGAAGCATCAACTCTTACAATTTCAACTTTTCCTGTAATAGTCAAGTAAGCAATTTAATTAATTTAGTCCACTAATTTGAAAAGAAAGAGCATTGTGGTTTGTATGTTAGGAAATGTATTTCTGTCTATATTCCATATTGGTCGGTCACTCACTGAAAGCTAAGAAAATTATGCATTTTCAATTTCAGATCTAATATTTTGGGTCAAATAAAGGAGGAAAGGGTTAGGAGAGAGTCCTGGGTATTATACTTTTGTGTCCAGGTATATCCTAGATTATGCAAATTATCTAAAATATGATACTATTATGAAATACTTTAGGAAAAATCCAATTCTCAATAACCTACTCTAATGTCTATAAATTATATTCTTACTCTTCAACATTTAAATAAAGTTCTTATTTAAATTGACTCCTTTCCTTCCACCAATTTTCCTTTCAGCACATATAGAAAATATCCAGCTAGCATTTCTTCATAATAAAGCTATATATTTTTGTTACATTAAATTATCCTGGGGGCAGGCACACTTTATCAACAAGGGTACCTGTATAATGAACATTTGTATACCTAACCCTGAATTGTACCCAACATATTTAAAATGAATTTTTTTTTTAACTTATCCTTCACTTTTTGAGGTTAAGTCTCGCAAAATTATAACCTTTCATATTCCTTAACCTTTTGATGACTCTTATGGAAAGGATGATTTCAAGAATCATTTTATCCACATATTTTTGGTAGGCGCAGTAGCTCACACCTGCAATTCCAGCACTTTGGGAGCCCGAGACATAAGAATCACTTAGAGTCCAGGAGTTCCGACCAGTCGAGGCAACATAACAAGACCTGGTCGCTGCAAAAAAATCAGCTGATTGGCACACACCTGTAGTTCCAGCTATTCGGGAGGCTGAGGCAGGATCACTTGAACCTAGGAGGTAGAAGCTGTGCTGAGTGTGATCGTGTCACTGCACTCCAGCCTGGGCAACAGAGTAAGACCCCAACACAAAGAAAAAAAAAATCATTTTAGTCACATTTTTCAATTGAGTAGCCTCCAATAGAATGAATTAGAAAAAGGACTTAAATATTGTGATTTTAGCCACAAGACTTCCTACCTTCACAAAGTTTAACTTTGTGCTGAAATGTCAGTAAAATGGTAATTTTTTTAGATTGAAAAATAGAGTTTATTTAGAAAGTAAAAGAGAGAAAGAGACAAAGAGGGAGAGATGGGGAGGGGACCTGCATAATGAACATTTGTATACCTAACCCTGAATTGTACCCTACATATTTAAAATAAATTTTTTTTTAAACTTATCCTTCACTTTTTGAGGTGAACAGGGAGAGGGGAGATTCACCTCCCCAAGGTAGGAGAGGGAGCCAAGGTTAGGAAACATGGCAACCATGGCTAAATGAGCCACATGGTGAGACCATAGCCTAGCAAAGCAATGGCCAGTAAAATGTTATTAAAGGAAAATATTATACAATTTTTTACACAAGCTTATAGTTTTATTTATCTATTTACTTTGGTTAAAGAATGGAGTCAGATGCAGAGACAAACTGTACTCCCTTCAGTGTGCTCATCCTTCATCATGTTCCTGTATAGATTTTTTTTTAATGGTTGCACTTTCTTACATTTCTCCTGACTCATCTTCATAACAAATAAACCCAAAAACCTATGTTTATACCACTGTGCAGAAGACAGTACAATGCACCTTAAAAACAAACACTACCCTAGTTGGTCAAAGTCAACATATGCCATTCTTATTTTCCAAGGAAAACAAACCTAACCCATAAAATTAACATACCTACAAACTACAGCCATTCTTCATAATTAAGCAATTAAAGACTGTTTGTCAGGCTATATTCCAATAGATAGAACTATGTAGGTATGTGAGGTTTGCATAAGGATATTCCAGTAAGTATTGCATTTAACTATCATGGCCTTGTTCCAAACCAGAACCTAATCTTTTTTTGAGAATCCGAATTCTTTTAACATTGGCATTCTGTCCATAGCTGTATGACTGTAGTATCTTGCAATTCAGTTTCTAGTTTTCTTGTATTGCAGTCAGAAGGGAGATACAGGAAATAAATTATCATTAAAAAGTGGACTGGTCTGAGCCATTAGAAAACTCTGATGTCAGCTTTTAGTACTGCCCCCCCCCCACCCCACCCCTACCCCCACCAGTTCCCTGTGAGTCTTTTTTTCCTCATTTTTAGGTTAGGCTGGGTTACCTCTAAAATGTATCTCACCTTTCAGAAGAATCACACAATTGAATGACTCATGTAACAACAAATGTTACTGGAGATGAAGAATCATACAATTGAATGGTTAAGCACCGGCAAAGATTTTACTGGAGATAAGGGTCCCATCACATCTTTTTCTTCACTGCTTCAAATGCAGCCAGAGCAACTAGGCCAATACAACCCTATCCTCAGAATCCAATAGGCTAAATGAAAACAGCAAGGAGTGGTCATCTTTTTGGTGTACATATTTCAGCTCTTCACACCTCTAACTGGGCAACTTCATACAGTCCGAAGTAAAAGAGAATCTGGTCTTCTATACACAGATAAATTTCAAACTCTTTAAAAGATATGTCTCTATTAGAACAGAATCTGGGATGCAATAAATGCAATTTTCAGAATACCAGCCTTACACCAAACTAAGTTCTACACCTGCAGAAGCGAACAAACGGCAGTACCTCTAGATAATTCAGTTGTTCTCTTAGAACTGAGTTTAAAAGAAGCCCTGAAAACTGTGTTCCCTCTGCTGCCTAAGCGACTTCCTTCTCCAGATCAAGATTTCTCTAGATTCCACTTCGGGAACGGGCCAAGAGAGTACAGGGCACCGGAGAGCTGGCGACTGGGCTAGAGCGTGGCTGTCAGTGGGGCACGCTTTCCTGAGCCTTGGGTGAGAAGGCCTTCTCTGAGGGATGAGGTCCTGCAACGCCGCCTGCCTGCGGACCCACGAAAAATCATGAAGTTATTATGAAACCAGATCACTAGGACAGACGGGGAGGCCTTCCTATTCCAACTCACCACAGCCAGGCCTGGCTCGAAAGCAGCCCCGAGCTACCTGGAAAACCACGGGTCCTGGCTTAGTTCTTTCTCGCTAAGGACAACACGTGAAGATGCGTATGCATGCATGCACCTGCAAGGAGCAAACATATTGTGCATGCCCTCCTAAATGTATACGGCTGTTTTCAATCACTCAAAGTTACTGGTAAGAGTTTGGACAAAACACCAGTTCACCCAAGATCCCCGGGAGATCGAGAAAGAGAAGGCAGCTTCAGCAGCCACCACAATGATGAAAAAGCCCTGCACGACGGTATGGAAAAGTACAGCTTCTCACGTGTCTCTCACATCCACAGATGATCAGCTATGCGTCCATTACAACCTCGCCCCCCAAAACCGCTCCCCTCCAGCTCACACCCCAAAGAAACGTACCGGCCTGCGAGTCGGTCCCCGAGAGGCTCGTCCCCCTACTACCTCGCCGCTCCCGCCTGCGTCCCGCCCCCACCCCGGGAATAAGCTTGCCCTGCTGGCCCCAGGCCGCTCAACCCCGTGCAAACCGGGACTCTCCCCCAGTCCCTCCATCCCTCGCCCCGCGGCTCCTCGCGGGGCAACACACCGCTCGCCGACTCCGCGAACTCCGGGGTCCTCCCACCCCCACGTGTCAGCTACCCTCCCCCACATTCCCACGCCTCACGATGAGGCCGAGCAAAGAAAGGGGGCGGCCGAAAGCCCGGCCACGGGGAAGGATCGGGCCCCGGGCACCGTCCCACCGCGAGTCCCCTCCGGCCCTCTGCCCCGACCCTCCGCGGCCCCTTCGCCCCTCCTCCCCGGGAAGCCGGGCCCTTGCCTCGGAAACCTCCTCTTCCTCGTCGTCGTCGTCCTCGTCTTCCTCGCTGTTGTTACTGCTGGTGCCGCCGCCGCCGCCTCCGCCGCCGCCGCCGCTGTGGTCGCTGTCGCTGCTGCTCTCGCTGCTGCTTGGGGGTCGGCAGGTCCGGTTCCGCTTGGCCTTGTGGTGCTGCGGCTGCGGCGGCTTCTTCTTCAGGAGCAGGTCGCACACTCGCACCATCCCACGAGGAGAAGAGGCCGAGCGGGCTCCGCCGCCGCCGACCTCCGCCGCCGCCGCCGCCGCGGGGGGGCCCGCCACCGCCGCCACCGCCGGGGGGCTCCCTTCTCCCTCAGCTGCCGCCGCCGCCGGAACCGTCGCCTTCTCCATCCCCGGGGAAAGGGGGGGCGCAGGCGGGGGAGGGGCGTGGGGGGTCCGCGCTACCGCGACTTCGGCCGCACCGGAGCCGACACAGCTATCGGCGCCGCCTCCGCCGCCACCGCCTCGGTCACCTCTACTGCCGCCGCCGCCGCCGCTCCGCCAGCTCTCACCTCGTCTCGCGATACCAAGGGCGGGGAGCCTGACGACGGGAGGGAGGGAGCGGGAGGGCGCCCGGCGGGGGGCGGGGAGAGGCGTGGAGGGAGACCGGGTGTCGGGAGGCCTGGGGGAGAGGAGACTGCAAAGACGCCTGGGGGAGGGCGCGCCCGGGGCGGCTCCGCGCGGGGGCCGGCGGGGACGGACTGGGGGATCGCGGGGACAGCCAGAGCGCCCGCTCGCGCCCGATTTCTTCTCTTTCCTCGCTCCTTCCTCCCCCCCACAGCCCTGCAGCCCTCCCTTCTTCCTTCCTGGCTGGAGACCAGAACGCAGCCGCAGGCGGAAGTGCGATGACGCCATCACCCGTCGCCCGATGACGCCATCAGCTGTCGCCCGAACTGTGGCGCGCGGGCTGCCCCCAGGCGAGAGTGAGGTCCAGAGGGCCGGAGCCTGGCCCCGCGGGCGCGCGGCTGTGCGGGCTGGCGGCGGGCCGGAGGCTCGGTTCGCGGTGGGGCTGGGGTCCCGGATCCCGGAGGGGGAGCCTCGCGCTGCACAGCTAGACGCGTTTTACTCCTGGTGGTCTGTTCCAGCGCCGGATGGAGAGATCCGGCTTTGCATCTTAGATGGCGTCGGGTAGGGGAGAGAGCCTCCTCCGCTGAAGGCGAAGTCTGGCATCGGAGACTTCCCGTCCCTGAGTCGACACGTGTGTGCTGTGAAGGAAGTGGCTTAGGTGATGTCTGAGATCATGACGGCCCTAAAGTTTCCAAAGGAAGGAAGACAGGATGGTCCGGGGTCTGTGCCAGGCTTGGCAGGTTGTTCGCGGAATAACCCTGATTTAGCTCTTCCAGCCCTCTCCGACTCAATTTTGCCTGGGCATCGTCGTCATCTTTGTCTCTATACGTCTTTTGGAAGGGATGTGGTGATGGGGGTTGTGAGTGCATTTGTAGGTGTCTGAAGAGCTCCCAGGACTTTTGAAATGATAGCGTAGCTCATTGAACCCAGAATTGTCCCTTTCTTGTCTAGTAGGAGTAGAGTGGCATAAGGAAAACGAAGCAAACATCAAAGGCAGATGTACTGGCACAAGATGAAAAGTATGTCTCAGCTGACATAGTTGCCATTTTAAGACTGCTAAGTTTAGCTGGATATGCCTGGATTTTTTTTTTTTTAACATTTTTCTTCTTTTAAGCATTGGCATACCATATGAAATGTGGGCAGTTGCCAGTACTCTGCAGAGTACCATGGCAGAATTGGCAATGACTAAATCAATTCATTCAAGTGAAAATTCATCATGTGCCTACTGTGTGCGTAAATTGTGAAATCAAAGTCTCCAGGGGGTTTACGGTGTAATAAGTGCTATAGTAAATATACACACAGCATGCTAACCATCTGCCTGTTTCTCTCCTGCAGTGGTTACTGGGTTCCAGGGTGGAACAGAACATTACATTGTGTATTTTACCACTACGGGTTTAGGTTTTATCATTTCAACTGTGACCCTCCATCCTACTCTGTATATCCATAGGCACCTTTTTCTCCCCTTCCACTTGAATAATTTTTGCAGTCTTTTAATCCCACTCTGTTTCATTATATGACTTTATTTGAAATTCACAAGAAGATTGAAGATATTAGACACAAATTCCATCAGTTTTCCAAATGTTAGAAATTTCCCAATCTTTCCTTTTCTCCAGTATCACAGTAGTAACTATCTGTTCTAGTTCAAATCTCCCTCTTTTTCCTTCATTTTAAAATCTTTTCTGTCTTTAATCTTCCACAAATTCAGGTTCCTTAGCTTATTCTCTAGCTTTCATGCTTCACAAGCAAGCTTTCTTTAAAAAGTATTCTACATCCAATGTCTTTTTTGTTTTCTGAAATTGACTTGTCAGCCCTCTGCAGTCTAACTTCTGGGTTTTTCATACTACCAAAATGCTCTTTAAAGTAATTTTGGGAGAAAACGAGTCCTTGCTCTTTTGTATAATGAAGTGATACAATTGGGACTAGCAGGGTACAGCTCAAACTATTAGAATGTATCAAGGAAAACGAAACAGGAAAAATAAATAAAACTAGTAGACTGGACAAGCCCAATGGAGTGACTTCCTGTTATTTTTACTAGCATTTTTTTCTTTTAGAACCTTGTGACAAAGGCTGACTAGCTGTTCATGAAACTGAAACTTATTTTTTCTTCCTGGGCACACAGCTAAACTGTTTCCCTTGTAGTTAGTTTTGGCCATGTGATTAGTTAGTGCTAGCCAATGAAACATGGATGGAAGTGATGCTCATTTACTTTATGAAGTCTTTCTATCCTACCTTAGTCTTTCTCCATCAGTTTGATGCCAGTGAGCATGGTGACCTTGAAAACTATATGTTGGAGATATCAAAGCCAGAAGAGAGCAAGAGCATGGAGTGGCTGAAACAGTGGAAGAGAGCCACCCCCATTAGAAACACCTCTTTTTGGAATTCTTGTAAGGGAGAAAATTGATATTTAAGAATTTAAAGGCACTAGAATGACCATAACATCTAGATATTGGTACCAGAAGTGGGGTACTGCTAAGACAATAACCTAAAATGTGTTGCATCAGCTCAGTTAACTATGCAGCAGATGGTGGAGAAATTGAAAGGAGACCCATGTTTGCGGTGGCAAAGTAATTAGTAAAACTGTCACTTGGCATAATTAAAAAACAGATCATCTATCAATTGAGACTAGCTCCAGAGGAAATAGTTGAAAAGAATAAAAGCAATAATGTGTGTTGAATTTTATATTTTACTTTTAGCAAGATTTAACTAAAGAGAGAAGCTCAGGGAATAATTGGCAGAAATGAAAGGGTGTAGGAGTGTTGTCTGGAAGGATTAGAAAAGCTGACTATGGCTACCTTTAACAAAATTAAACTAGAAGAGGCCTTGAGTTCCTTTAGGATTCAGTCCTGCAACAAAAACCAGATCATGCGTTTCATCTTCTCATCTGAAGTCTGTTTTAGATGGCCTCAGGATAGCTGTGATAAAGTTCTAGAGAAACTGGCATGGGAGAAGCAAAAAAGTAAATCAGGCTTGAGAATTACACAGGAAAGAACTTGGGATGTGGTTACTAGGTAGCAGATAGATCAGAAGACTAAGTTTCTGGAGGAATTTTATTACTAATGAAACTGAAACTGGTACAGATATTATTAAGTGTTAAAGCAGTGGGTCAGCTATTCAATCCCAAACTTGCATAAATAGGAAACAAAGCATAAAAGCTTAACAGCCCCCTAATACCCAGCTAGTATGTGGACATGGAGAACAATGTACAAAGAAGACTATTTCAGAAGCTGGTATCAGAGGCCATGCAAAATAATAGACTAGGAAGTTCCGAAGACTAGAAGGGGTCTCATCAAAACTTCCTCTACTTTCAGGGGAGATGGATGGTAAAATGCTTACAGCCAGCCATGATGACATGGTTGTATTTCCAACACTGGGAGGCTGAAACAGGAGAATCACCTGAGCCCAAGAGTTTGAGACCAGCCTGGGCAACATAGCGAGATCTTGTCTCTACGAAAATAAATAAAGTAGCTGGACATGGTGACACACACTTGTATTCCCAGCTACATGGGAGGCTGAGGTGGGAGAATCACATGAGCCCATGAGGTCAAGGCTGCAGTGAGCTGTGATTGTGCTACTGCACACTTGCCTGGGCAGCAGAGTAAGATTCTGACTCAAAAAAAAAAAAAATGCTTGTGCAGTATTTCATCATTATTATGCATGCATAGTATTGCTCAATGTTTCACATTTTTCTTTTCTAAATGAGAGAACATATTGTTACCTGTCCTTGATCTACCACTGTATGTTGCATTTGCAAGGACATGACGTGAGAGTAGAGATAACTTGTCTTTTTAGTTCTTAGGTCACATCTGGACCTAATAAAGAGGACTGCACATTATCTGAAACTTCTAGCCTTTGAGCCTGTTCCAGTAATTGGATAGAACTTCAGATTGTCTCCTTCACTTGAAGGATAGTCACTTGCCGATTAGGAACACTTATGTTAGAGCTCATATACATTCTTTTGTGTCTCGCTGCTGAGATTTGAGAGTTTATGCTAACTAATGTACTGCCTCTCTTTCTCCTGTTGCACTCATCCATTACCTAGTTTTAACTTTCATACCATTGTAGTGGGCCCATGAATCAGGCCAGCCAAAATACCTATTCATCTATGGTGATTACTTCAGGAATGGGAAGATAAAGCTAATCAGAGATAGTCTCACTATTTTGGCTAGCACAATTGAGAATGCGGCACCTACTTCTGGAATTGTACAAAAGCTCAAACTGCCTCTGGCCTTTGGTCACATGTACAGTGAATCTGCCTAAGAATAAAATCATTACAGGAAAACAGACAGTGTCAATGATACTGCAAAGGGAGAAAAGAGTCCATGAGTTGAGAAATAGTTCCTGGCTCTCTACTCAGGGTTGGAATTCAAGAGGTAAGGAATAGATACTGCCAGAAAGAGTAGGAATTCAAAGACAGGGAGCTTGTTGCGTGTGCCCTGCTTTCCGCCTGGAAGTTTCCCCTACATAGGCACTGTAGTCAAACAGAAATGGCAGCATAATATGTTTAAGCAGAAAGGACCAGGTAACGTTGATAAACACTCCCACTCCTACAGCTTCCTGATTATGGAGGAGTGAAAAGGAGACACAAAATTCTTTAAAAGGTGTGTACATTTGGTTTATAATAACAGCCCAGTTGTTTGCCATGGGCATGCCACAGTAGAAGGTGACAAACCCATGGCAGAGACTGGTATGAATTCATGGATCAAATGAAGGATGCTATTGAGAAGACACCAACAACCATAATTTCTGAGGTAATGGTAGAGGGAAAACAATCACACTTTGACTGAAATAATAGATTGTAAGTTGTATCAACAATGGACATTTCAGCAAACAGACCAAATGCCCCTTCAGCAATGCCATGATAGCGAAGAATTATGTCCAACAACCAGATAAAATCAGAGAGAGCCCACAACCTAAATAATGCCTCAAACTAAATTCCCTAAACTTGAATCCCAAACTGATGTGAAAGTCAAAACAGGCAAACTGGAAGAGAATAAGAAATCTCAAAATGGCAAGATTTGAGTTTTTATTCCTGACTAGTACATAAAGTAGTACCAATGTCAACAAATGACACACCCTAAAATGTAAAACTGGAGCCTAGGTGGTGCACAATAATAAGGCTTCCGTGGCCCTGGCATAGGAGGTTTGGCATACTTACTGTGTGCTAGTAAACAAGCAACCTATTGAATTTTGAATCTTAGACAATATCAAGATTGAAGTTTTAGGGGAACTGGTAGAAAGATGTCAGGATTTTGGAGTGTGTCTATTAGTGAGGTCTTACAAGAAAGGAATGAACTTTTTAGTTCAAGCTAGATATCTGAATGCAGAAGTAAGAGAATTGTAGGCAACCCCCTCAGGTCCCCTCCTACTGTGGGAGCTTTTCTGTCCTCTTAATAAATCCTGCTTTCTAAAAATAAAAAATAAAGACAATTGTATTATTAAGGTACCACTTTTATGCATGTAGCCAGTAGTCCATGTGGCTGAGTTAAATAAAGCTGAATGCTACAGGTTTAGAAAGCCCATATTCTCTGTCCTGAGCTAAAGTTAGTACAAACAAAGGCCAAGAGTTGGAAACACAGTGAAAGATATCAGTGGAGCTCTGGGAAAAGGCTGGTCCTTGATCATCTCATGCATCCCATGCTGTATACATCCTGTCTGGCAGAGGCTGACAAATTAGCCCTGTTGTGAGGAACCATCCACTAAGATGCAACGTGAGGGCAAGGAGACAGAGAAGCTGGTTGCGTTATCCTAAATTTATTTTTCAGCTTATAATTTTGGATGCAAAGGCCGAAATAGAGATACTTAGTTAAATTTTGCTGGCTGGAAGATAAACATTGTCTTGCAACCCTGAAAACCATTGCTAAGGGACAGACAACAGATTTGCACCCATTTCCACTTTTGGTTTCTAAACCATATTCACCAAAAAGCAAATTGACCAGCAGCCAACCAAGACCGTAAGAGAACTGTATTGACAGAAACACCAAATACCTATGATTGCTGAATTCCAACACCCTCTCATGTGGTTAAGGGATAAAGGTGTGACTTCCAGAGAACAAACCGAAGACCACGAAATGGCCAGAACTTTGGGTTTTTAAGTAGGATTCAGTAAATAGATGAGACTTTGTCATTTCTCCCATTGGGGAAGAGAGTATTCCAGTTGTCCGTGAGATAATCGCATTGTCTTGGGCAACAGTACTTTGAAATTTTATACACAGGAAAGAAGCACAAATATGAAAGCTGGTAGCCAAGGAGTTAAATATAGTGAGCAATGCTTTTTCTCTGTTCATTTTTTTCTTTTTGGCAAATGCATTTCCTCGACATGATAAAGCTGTTACATGACTTTTTTCCCCATGCTATAAAGATATAGGCACACGAACCAAGCCAATCTTTCCAGAGTTGACTGAAAATATTGCTGTGGTTATAGCTGCTGCTGACCATCTTTGACACACAGGAAGTAAGCCTGCCTTACCATATGACAGAAATAAAAGAAGACAAATATGAGAGCCAGAATTCAGATGAGAGCATTTGTAATCCAGGATTATAGACTTATCCATTGTCCTTAATTAAGTGACCACTGATTCTACCTCTTTTCCCAACTTCCTTGCCACCCTCACTTAAGCTATGTATTTTATTTATTTGTTTACTTATTTTTTTAGTCAGTCTCACTCTGTCGCCCAGGCTGGAGTGCAGTGGCATGCTCACGGCCACCACAGCCTCGACCTGCTGGGCTCAGACGATCCTTCTGTCTCAACCTTCCAAGTAGTTGGAACCACAGGTGCACATCACCATGCCTAGCTAATTTTTTTATTTATTGTAGAAACAAGGTCTCACCAAATTGTCTAGGCTGGTCTTGAACCCCTGGGCTCAGGCAATCCTCGTTCCTCTGCCTCCCAAAGTGCTGGGATTACAGGCATAAGCCACCATGCCAGGCCATTTAAACTGTTTTAAAGTAGATTTTGATCATTTTTGACTAAAAAAAAAAAAAAAAATCCCTGACTTATATAGTCCTCTTGGTGGCATGGTCTCATTCTTAGAGAATATTCCAGAACAAGGATGGAGTAGTAGTTATAATTGCCCCCTCTTGGCACCTCGGAAATATTCGGTTAGATGCTTTCCTTGGAAGTAAGTGTTTGAGTTTATTAAGGAACATAGTGGTTTATGATTATTTCCTAATCGCCAATTTAATTAAACTCTTTTTAGCCCCTATCTTGCCTGACCCTTCTGGTTTTTGACATCAATCTTTGTAGTTTCCAAGGAAGTCCCAATAAAATAGTTCCCCCTCTGTTTTGCCTATGCTCTGAACAATTTGGGAAATAAAAACAAAGGGCATAAATGGGGACCAAAATATCACTTTATTAGTGCTAAAGCTAAGTTGGTTGATGTTGCTTAGTGTGAAAACCAAATGGGCCTGCCACCTTGTCCCCAGAATTAGGTAGATCTATACCTCCAATTTCTAGCAATACTTGACAAAGATAATATTGAGGGTCAAATGAGAACTTGGTTTCTGTAAACTACCTTGTCCTCAAGAGATTGGAGGACAGACCTAGGTCAGACATTCCGCACAAATGTATTAATTATAAAAGTCACTCAGCCTTCCCAAGTGTAGAGAAAGACCTGGACTTAACTGAGGTCCTTTCACAGGAAACAAACATCAAAAGCAGAAAAGACTTTATCCACTGGCATTGTTGACCAATTCCACTTGAAACCCACTTCCTTTAGGTTCCGCGATAACCTTCTCCTACTTATTGTTTTCTCTCTCTAATCATGCCACTTTGTATTTTTGTGGATTTTTCTTTTTCGACTTGGCTCCATGATTCAGGCTTTTGCCCTGTTTTACTTTCGCACATTCTTCCTAAGGAATCCCATTTAGGTTCATGGTTTCAAACACCATGTTTAAGGCTGATGATTCCATAACCTTTATTTCCAACTCCTATAGATCCAAGACTATCAATGGAAATGACCATGTTTAAGCTACTGTTCCGTAACTTTTATCTCCAACCTAAATACACCCAAGATTACCAAATCCTGTTCACTCTGAGTTCACATATCTAATTACTTTATTTTCCCTCCCAGCCACTGCCTTAATTTGGGTGTTCCGGTCTTTCATCTATAACTACTGCAATAGTCATTTTCCTTGCCTCTGATCCTCTCCTATTCCACTTATCTTCCACATAGCCACCTGAATTATTTACCTACCTTTTAACAACATTTTATTTCTGGCTACAAAAACAATATGTGTTCATAATAGAACACTAAGAAAATACAAAACACACACACCAGAACATGTAATTCCATCAGCTAGAGATAGCCACTGTTGACATTTTAGTACAAACTTTTACACTGTGGTTTTCTCTGTAGTTTTAAGTGAAATGAGAATGTCACTGCTGTATTTGGTACACTTTTAAAATATGTACATGTATACATACATTGTCTCATGACATTCAATATCCTCTGTAATATCATTTGTAATGAGTATGCCAGTTTACTTAAGGTAAATGTTGCAAACTGGCGGCCTATAGCCAAATCTGGCATACAAACATGCTATATTTTGTCATCACAGCATTTTAAAGTTGTTTGAATTTTTAATGCCTTTATACAAAGTATGCTGTCTTCAATTCCTCACAATGTCCATACATTTATATCACTCTGATGCCTAGTCTTTATTTACTCATTTGTGTCACCTATCCATGTTGTTTGTTTTTGTGTGTGTGGTTTTTTGAAAATTATTATTATAAAGATGTGGGATACATTTCAGGGTTAGGTATATAAACATTGATCATGCAGGTACCCTTGTTGATGAGGTATGCCCCTCCCTCCCCTAGCAGTTTCCCTCAACTACCAATCCCCCTCCCTCCCCTGATGGTTTCCCACTACTGCCAATTGCTTTCTTATAACATTATAATTGTTCAAGGTTCCGTTTATGAGTGAGAGCATATGGAACTCTGTTCTTTGTTTCTGTGATAAATCACTGAGTATGATCGACTCTAAATCCATCCAAGTTGCTGCAAAGTCCATATATTTGTCCTTCTTTATGGCTGCATAATATTCCATTGTGTATATGTACCACATTTTTTAAAATCCAGTCCAGCTTCGATGGGCAACACGGTTGGTTCCATGTTTTTGCTATTGTGAATAGAGCTGCAACAAACATACGTGTGCAGGTATCTTCTTTGTAGAATAATTTGAGTTCCTCCAGGCATATTCCCAATAGGGGAATTGCTGGGTCATATGGAAGGTCAATTTCT